>JAPFFP010000103.1:17098346-17110508 GCA_026153255.1 Solanum medicagineum | reverse complement strand
TATATCCCACATTGGTTAAACTAAACATCATACTCTTTCTTCTAGCCTATATAAAGGGCTTCACTTGTACAATGTAAGATGCCACTTAGAAATATATCTTTTATATTTTCTTTATATGTTTTAACAATTATAATCTTATTGGGTTATCGGTTTACCCAATAACCTAATAACCCAATAACAATAAACCAATATCGTTTTTATCGGTTCGACTTTTGCACACCCCTCATAGTTGGTTTGGTAATGTATATATTTGATTGGCAATACATGTAAACAGAAATAAAGGTTGGTTGAAGAAAATTTGGTTGGTAAGATAAAATGTTTATAAGAGTTCAAAAATATCTTATTAAAGTCGTTTTTATTTTTGTGACAATAAAGTCACTCAATTCATGATTGTTTTTGTTTTTTAAGGAAAACAAAGTCATCTAACTATTGCATTTTGACTAAAAAATATGAAGCGCATATTTAATATATCTATCTCACATCAAAATCTAGTTTCTTAAATCTTAATGATACAATGCATGTAACCATGACCCTATTCATCTAACAAACATACTTTATTTCCAAACTCCTGGAATTTCTATTATTGACGTTCATATGTTCACCCTGCTTATTACATGGTATATCTTGTTGATATTAACCGACCGATAAATGCTAAATTCATATCGAATTAATTGATATCTCATTGATTATATTAATGAATTAAATTGAGTCTAATCTTTATATGCAAATATCCAACCGAACCATCTGATAATCACCCCTAATAGAAGTGTATAAACACTGTTATATAAAATTTGAAAAAAATGAAAGTTTAAAGAGGCATCTGCAATGTAATGGCTCATTGAAAAAAAAAAAATATTAAAAGAGATTTGACTATCCAAAACTGAATGTAAACGTATGTTGGATAGTCGAACTGTAAATAATTACTAGACACCAACATGGGGTTTTATGTGCTTTCTTAATGCGAAATTATAATGCAAAATTCTTATGTTACTTATTTGAACTTCTATGGCTCCAAGTTTTGAAGGCGATGGTTTAACCTCCTATCATCAAACAACCCACACTAAGATAATGTACAATATCAGAGATAGCACTGGTAGCCAGGTATACAAAGCATCTTGTATTAGTAGGGTCCATGAAAGGGCTGCACTCCGGAGTTGTTACCTATAGATCACACAAAGACAACTTTACCGTTGCTCCAAAGGCTCCCCTTCTCATGGTACGGCAAACGGGGATGCCACTACCGTGGAGAAAGAGCAACACTTCTCTGGCATTTCGTGAGGTTGAAATGTATTGGATCGAGGTAATCATGAATGTCCAATCAGGCATTGGTGTGTGAAAGAAACTCTCCAAAGTGATGGACTTTCTTCTTTCCTTTTTTGATAAACAACATACCCAATGTAACGAGGGTGACTCAAATGATTTGCCTTGGGACTTCCATAATAGAGGTATCAAATATGAAACTCCTTGCCTGCAAGGGCAGGGGGTTGACCAGTGCGGCTTACCTCTCATCTACGGTTTGCGAGTTATTGCATAGGAGAAAAGTATACCATGTGCGCACCCAATAGAGTAACGGCTGCGGTTTCCCTTGTCATTAAAAAAACAAACACAGTGTGGTCTGAGGAGGCTAGGATATATGCAGACCTTATGCTTCCTTTGATAAGTAACAAAACCCCTTTTTCAAACCTAACTGCGACAAGCATTACTATCACAGCTTCCTCAACTCATAACACATAGAACTACAAGTTCGACGGAAGCAACTAAGGTGAGACACTAGCTTCTTATCTCTGGAGAAAATCTTAACTACCTAAGTTAATGCATATATTAGAAAAAAATCTCATTTTCTCTATTGTAAACCAATTTATCCAGTTAATTTACAACACCCAATTTCCCACTTCAGTAGAACCATCAGAAATCAGAGAAAGTGAGCAGTAAAAGACAACAATAACAAAAATCTGGCCTTTATTCAGCATATAACTGAAAACACAAAAGATGAGCCCGGGA
Source organism: Solanum medicagineum (assembly GCA_026153255.1). Classification (NCBI taxonomy): domain Eukaryota; kingdom Viridiplantae; phylum Streptophyta; class Magnoliopsida; order Solanales; family Solanaceae; genus Solanum; species Solanum medicagineum. The sequence goes on along the minus strand of JAPFFP010000103.1, from coordinate 17,108,507 downwards.
AGCTTACAAGACCATGGAGCTCAATTTTCCAAATCCGAGCTGTTTGATCCACATAACCTGAGGCCAGTTTTGTGCCATTGCAGTTCCATACCACCCCAGAAACAGCCTCTCTACTCTATGAGGTAGTGACATCTCCCCAGACCCCACTTGTGGGATTGCAGTTCCATACCACCGAATGCACCTCTTACTCCATTACAACAAATATTTTCAGAAAAAAAACCAAAGTCAATTCATGTAATCACAGTGATCATGCAACAGAAAAGCGAAGTTAGGGTTGTTGTTGTTAACATTGAAATGAAGGTATGGTTCAGAGAGACAAACCTTCTTCTTGTGTCCCTGGTATTCTCTGCCATGGAGATTTTTGAAGTGTATTATTGTTTCCGCCATTGCTCTCTGCTTGTTCCTCACTTCACTTTTCTCCCAAAGAATTTCCTTCTAGTTCTAGTTTAGAAGACGCACTAAACGACACCCAATGTAGTCATTTCGTGTCTGGCTTTGTTCACTCATTTTTATAAAGTCGAGAAAATGATACACAAGTTCCTCATGTTTGAGAATTGGTCTAAGTAGTCCTATGTATCGTCAAAATTCAGCACTTCTAAATTTACTAGTTTAATATACGATGTAAAATGTTTTGCACTTATGTGTGATGATGAATAAAAATTAAAATAAATTTTTGATTAATTAAAGCAAAGACCAAAAAAAAAAAAAAAACAATGATAGTAAACACAAACAGACTATTTGAATTAAAATTAAAATAAAAAGAAAATAAATAATTTAAAAGAAGAAGGACTAAATAAGACTTTTTTGGTTAACTATTTATTTTATAGAAAAAACTAATGTGGCAAAAGACCACTTTTTATTAAAAGCAAAATAAAGAAAATATTGTTCTTTTGAGATAACAGTATATTATTTGTCCCACATAACATGAACAAACAAATAACATAAAAGGTTTTGACCAAAAAAAAAAAGTGGTATATTTTTTGTAGAAACCCCCTTTTAAATAAGGTGAATTTTAATTGATATAGAAGTATTAAATATTATGGTTTAATAAGAATTTTAACTAATTTGAAGGTCCTACTTGTTAGGTTTAATGTATAATGAATGAATAGATAATGGTACATTGTATAAAGATTGGTGTATTGAAAATTGTGAATGTTGTAACTACGAATGAATTCATTTCGTTCATGAATATTTATGCAACTTTTCGTATTTCGGTGCAATTTTTCGTCTAGTATACATGAATCATTATACTAACATATTGACTATAAATATCTTAATCTTTCTCGGATATTGGTACAACTTAACTAAGGAATTTTTGGTAAAAAAGTTTAAAACAAGTTTCAAGAAGAAAAAGTGTTGTTTTAAAAAATTCAAGTGTGATTACAAGCCGTTGAGTGGTTCGCTGGACAACAAATTTGAGTTACCAGTATTTGTTTGTCATGAATCATTTATCCTGGGAGGATATATTCCAAAACCTCCGGTACTTGACGTGAATAATTTCTTTAAAGAAACTCTGTGAATTCAAAAGACTTGACTATTCTCTCCTTTCATCTAGTACAATGTTCTTGAAATTGATTTTAACTTCATATTGTATATTACATTAATCGTATGAAATTTGTATGAAGCTATTTCATTGGCAAAATTAAAATTTGTACTAAACGATTATCTTTATTACCTATAGTAACAACACTACTCCTATCAATTAAGATAATAATTACATAAAAATAATTGGACAAAATAGCAAAAAGACGAAATTATAAAGGAGATTCTTTTAGTAAAAGACAAAAAGTCCAAACAATATTTCTAAGAGCCTTCATGCTTTCAATACAGTATAGATTATAGTAATCAATAATATTCTTCGATAAAACTAGCTTAGAGTATGTGAACACTTTAAACTGGGGAAAAAAGGGGGATAATTACGTAAAATGAAAATTCGGTCATTTCAATTATTAAAAAAAATAGTTATTAGTTGTATAATCATGTATAGTCAAATAGTCAATGTGTATTTCATGTATAATCAAGGGGAAAACTAAGTTTATATCCCTTTGAAGCAAACTATTTACATCCATATAACTCCCTTACATTTATACCCCTACTATTAAAATTCGCACGTATGATATCCCAATAGGGTATCAATACGCTGATAGAGTATCATAGAAGATTAAGCTCAATCTTATCGATATGATATCAATATACTAACAACGTTTCATAAAGAATATTTTTTTAACTAATTTAGAATTTAACTACATATTATCTTATTATATAAGTGGGAGTTGGGGGCTAAGTAGACAACTCTTTGTCGACATGCCTGCTTGAGCTGTTTATTTCCTCCTATACATTATATAAGGTCCATAAAAATATTTCATGGACTTTTTAACTATGATTTTACAATATTATCCCCAATAAATAATTTTTCCAGTTATTTCAACTATGATTTCACTATATCATCCCGATCAATTAATTTAACTTAAATAAATACTGAAATTAAGATAAAACAATTTTTTTAAAAACTGGACAAATAAAATTAAATAACTATATTATATCATCCCGATGAATCGGTGACACATGTGGTCTCCATGAATGACAATTATAAAGCATCATGAATCAAATGCAGTAAATAATAATAGTAACCCTTTTTCAAAAGGTCAAGTTCCTCTATTGGTGTGGCTAAACTAATCTTATTTATGCAATATGATCAAACTTATGTCTAGAACAATCAAAGTGTTTTTCACCAAGCAAGTCCCATTTTCAACACCACAATTCATTAGAGTTTGCTAGCTTTCGAAACACTTCCCATGGCTTTGACTCTCTGTCTCAGAACAAACTTTTGAATCTTTCCTGTTGAAGTTGTTGGCAAATCATCAAAAATTACTGTCTTAGGAGCCATGTAATGCGGCAAACGATCACGGCAATGCTTGATGATCTCATCAGCACTGGCATTGCATCCATTCTTCAGTTTAACAAATGCACAGGGTGTCTCACCCCAGTGATCATCTGGTCTTCCCACTACAGCAGCTTCAAGAACAGATGGATGGCTAAAGATTACGGACTCCACTTCGATTGTACTAATGTTTTCTCCACCGGAGATAATGATGTCCTTTGAACGATCCTTTAATTCTATGTAACCATCAGGATGCTTCACTGCTAAGTCCCCGCTTCGAAACCAGCCCCCTTTAAAAGCATCTTCTGTGGCTTTGAAATCTTTTAAGTAACCATTCATTACAGTGTTTCCTCTAATCATCACCTCACCCATGGTTTTTGCATCCGAGGGTACACTCTTCATTGATTCAGCATCCTTTACGTCTATATCCTCCAAGCCAATATGGTTCACTCCTTGACGAGCCTGAATCTTAGCCTGCTCATCAGGTGACAGAGAGTTCCATTCTGGCTTCCAAAAGCAAACAGTTGCTGGACCATAGGTTTCGGTGAGACCATATCCGTGAGTGACATTAAAACCAAGCTCTTTCATCTTAAGTAGAACTTGAGGAGGAGGTGGGGCACCACCTGTCATAACATTTACTGTCCTTGGCAGTGGCCTTTGGACACTTGGTGGTGCATTTATTATCATGTTCAGGACTGTAGGTGCACCAGCCATGTTTGTCACTTGGTGCTGAACTATGCTGTTGAAAATCCCTTCTTCGGTGACATTTCTCAGGCAAATATTTGTACCACCCTGTGCTGCCACAGCCCAAGACAGACACCATCCATTGCAATGAAACATGGGAAGAGTCCATAAATATACAGGCATTGAAGTCATTTCAGCGAGAAGGGCTGCAGCCAGAGAATTAAGATATGCTCCTCTGTGACTATAAATGACCCCCTTTGGTCTCGATGTTGTCCCTGAGGTATAATTGAGAGCAATAGCATCCCATTCATCATTTGGCCATACAATCTCAAAATCAGGTTCTCCACTAGCTAAAAAGGACTCGTACTCCAGATCTTCTGAAGCCAACCTCCTATTATTATTCTGGATGGATAACTGACTCTCTCTACCAGAGATCAAGATTAGATGCGGCAACTTTCTGCTTGCCTTTGATAGAATTTCTAATGCACCCTTAGCAACACTGAGCAACTGGTGATCTACAAATATGATTTTGGCCTCTGAATGTCTAAGTAACACAGAGACCATTGCTGAATCATGACGCGTATTAAGTGCACAAAGAACTGCCCCAGCCATTGGTACTGCAAAGTGTAGCTCATACATTGCAGGAATATTTGGAGCCAAGGCAGCAACCTGCTCAGAAATTTGGCAAAATGTAAGAGCAGTACTGATAAAAAGATGGTGATCTGAATAAGAACTCAATTCCTGCTTGGTAAAAATATAAAAGAAAATCTAACTACATGGAAGAGGAGGCAAATGCTATCTGATTCCAAGATATGTTATACTCTCAAAGATACTTGTGTTTCATAGACTCATCACCGATACCTAGTCTTGACGCCACATCTTTTATGTTTATCTGACCAAGCCTTTGAAATAAAATTTTGTTGTCTTTAATCTGAGTTCATAATTTAATAACTGACCTCCTCAAAAAAAAACACACACACACACACACACACTTCTCAAAAAGATTTAATAACTGACCAGATCCTTAATATAAAGTGTAGGTACTGACTCAATGTGGACCTGCATAAGTATGTGGCATTGGTATATATAGTTCTTTTAATTTTCAGTGTTTTTTGAAGAATTTGCATGAGGTAACTCATATTGATGTAACAGTAGAATAAGACTAATTTAACCTGATTACTAATGTTGTACATTGTTGCACAAAAGATCTCAATAATAGAAGGTAAACCAACAACTAAGCAACGGGAAGTCCTGTTATTGATTTTAAAGCAGCAAATGGATTAAAGGCCAATTACTTATTCATTCCTGGAAAGGGCTATCTATACTTGGTGAATAATCCAGGAACAAAAAGAGAGGATCAACTAGTGGTAGATGTGTTCAGAAGTCTTCTCACCCCCAAAAAGGGAGAAGAAAGAGGAAAAGCACAGAACTTTGTGAAATGAGGCACTCAAGAACTTTTCAAGTTGAATTCTTGAAATTGCTTCAGTGTTTGAGAAACTTCATCATAAGAAAAGTGTCTTAAAGCCAATAAATAGCGTTTATCCTTCTGAGATTTTCCTTTCCTTCATTATCTGCTACATCGCTTTCATAAACTCCTTTCCAAATAGTTCTAAAGAAGTACCAACAAACATCAGATTGAAGGACTTGAATCTTTCCTTTGTTTTCTTTTAGAAGTTTTTCCTCAATAGTTCTAAAGAAGTGGTATATATGGTATATCTTATTTCATTTCTTAATTTCACTGCATTGCACTCTTACATTGGAAAAGGATAAACTTAAAGTACGCCTTTTTGATTGACAATCTCAACTAAGGGAAATTGAGCTTAGCTACATTGAAAGCAAATAGTAAAAAGGAATTTAGGTCTAAAGATTCTTTTTTTTTCTTCTTGTCCTGTTAAGCTTATCCTGTTATCCATGCTCCATCTTGAAAAATGGGTGCTGCTTTGATTAATCTCGTTGCTTCCTCTATCTCATATACTAAAAATAATGATTCTAAAATGATTTGACTTGTTTAGTGTCAAAGACAAAGTTACATTACCTAAGATAAACTTTTAAAAAAGAAACATGATTATTCAACCTGCACTAGAAATTGACAATTATAAAAGGGCAGCCTGATCCGCATGTGTGGGGTCCGGGGAAAAGATAAGACCACAACGATCTAGACAGTCTTACCCTGCATTTATCCAAGAAGTTTCCACAACTTGAACTCATGACCTCGTTGTGCAGCCAAAAAAGAATATATGATACATATATCTAGATAAATGTATCTTCACTTTTCAAAGTCACCAAGACTCAACGTAATAATGAGACTCTTCTTTCTGTAGTAAACAGTAGTCACACCGAGCCATTAACAAAAACAATATATGAAGAAAAACCACTCCCTCCATCTTAATATAAAATACAGTTTTCGCCTTCGGAAAAGTAATCTTTGAAGCTAAAATTGAATTAGATCAACTCAACATTTTCATATTAAAATTTAGATATTCAAAAATTATACAAAAAAAAAACATTATAAGCTGTCATTTGTTTCTCATGCCAGTATGGAGGAAACCAAAAAGTGAATCGAAACGATCTCCCTAACAATCATGGAGGAAAAAAGTGAACATATATGCACTAATCATAAACTTATAACGCTAAAGATGTAACGATTGAGATGCCTAAAATTAACACAGAGCAATAAATATCAAATAAGAAACCATCAAAGTGCAGGAGATAGAGAAAGACATACGACGTCGCCACGAGAAATTCCTAGGTGGGTTAGAGCAGAAGCAATTCGGATACACCTTTCACGGGTCTCTCTCCAAGTAAACTTGACATCCCCGTGAACAATAGAGAACCTATTGCTATACACCTTCGCTGATCTTTCTAAAAAGCTTATTGGACTCAACGGCACGTAGTTTGCTGAGCATTTCAATGTACCCTCCATTTTCATATGGCTCTATTTCACTCGGAAAAATCCGGGCCGGAAGATCGGGCAAGGGGCCGAGGAGTGTTCGCTGTCGCCGTTGTTCTGACAAATTAGGATAAATATTTATAAAATTTGATTTAAATAAAAGGAAAAAAAGAAAAAACAGACGTCAAATGATAGGGAACTTAGTATTCTAGTCGCGAGGACGGTCAATTAATATTTTTTAATCTCAATTTTTGTGATGCGAATAAATATTTTTATATAATTTTAAATTTTTTTAAATTATTAATTATTAGATCTAGAAGTAATCGAAAAAATATAATCAAACTATTTTAAAAATATTAAATTACGAAACCCATAAATTTTTTAAGCGGATCTCATATTGAAGTAGCCAAAGAAATATAATCAAACTGTTTTGAAAATATTAAATTAAGAAACTTATAAAAAAAATAATCGAGCTGCTTTAAAAATATTAAATTAAGAAACTCACCACAATACTGCTAATATTGTAAAATCATAATTGTAGCAGCTGAAGAAATATAATGAAGTTGTTTTGAAAATATTGAATTAATGAACTCGCAAATTATTTTTACGAATCTCTTATAATAGCGCCAAAAAGATAAACAACTCAACCAGACATATTGATGGATAGGTGCCTTGAGACACATTTATAAGCAATATATATATATATAATATTTTGAAAAATATAACAAAATAATTATATTTAATTAAATATAAAATAATTTTTTAATATTTTATAAACTAAATAAATACCATTCTCATTATATATTTATTTTAATATAGTGAACAATTATTTTCGGTGAGAGTGAGCAACTAAGTTACGTTAATGAAACTCGTGCAAGAATTTATTGGTGAAGAAGAAAGTTGTATGGCCAGGATATTCTCAATATCCTTTATTTTTTCAGCTTTTCAACACTTCTGTATTTATCTACTTTAGATGTGTATATTCTTTCTTTTATTAGAAAAGAAAATATGCATAACTTATGTAAATTTCATAATGAAATATAGAAAGTATAATATATCTCCATCATTTACATATTTATAAAAAAAATTTAAATAATCATTATACGGATACACTGATCATTTATACAGATACTCTGGCACCATACATGATTCATTGTAATCAAATATCTGATGCAGTGAATCAATCATGTGTTAAACTATTTTATTGCAATGAATCATATTGTATGATCCATTGTTATACAATCTATATAAGTTATCTGATGAATTGAATCAAGTATGTGGTGTATCGTATCTCTTGATTCATTTTTGTGAAAACTTATTTGTATTCAATGCAGAATATCTTAACACATGATACATCACTATTGCATGATTCTTGGTTATACAATTTTTTATATAAGTTATGTAATGCATTGAATCATGCTGTGTTATATTAATTTGTTGCAATGATTCATAATTTTTATATAAGTTAGCTAATTGTATTGAATCAGGCATGTGTTAAATCAATTAATTTTCAGCCAAGCATTTTATCAAACACTGCACGTGCATAATTTTCGCTACACCAAAACTCATAAAAATCACTATATTTTCATAATAAATCAAACAAAGGATGGATGAAAAAGAAAAAAAAAAAGAACGCAAAGAAGTTGGAGAAAAGAACGCAAAGAAGCTTGATTTAAATCTTGTTTAAAATCTTTCTTTCTCCCATGGTTGCTTCTTCTTCTTCTCGGTTCAAATTAGTTGAATTAAAAGTAAAGATTTGCTAGCAGGCAGGCAAGGGTTTGCTAAGACGAGAATAGGGAAGAAATTTCAGGTTTTTAATTTAAAAAGAACGCAAAGAAGCTAAAAGAAAAAGAAATAAAGATGAAGTCTGAAAAAAGAGAAGTATGAAGAAGCGAAGTGTATCAGGCATAAATAGGAAAATAAGGATTTTTTAGAAATTTATACAAATAGTAGGCAATATTTAAAAATACCAAATATAATACGATACTTCCGTCAATTTTCCAAAAAACATTCATACTTTGTGGACCATCTTAGTTAATTCAGTTTGGAGCATTACACAGAACGCCTTATATTATTTTTCTAACTAGTTTAGAGTGCGTGTGTCACGTCAATATTATTAAATTGAATATTAAAAATATTAGAAAAATTCTAAATGTTGTCAGTTTTTTTTTTTAATTATTCATCTATTGTTCAGAATCCGCATTGAAGTCCAACTAATTGAAATTCAAACTTTACAAACTGGAATAACGCTCTTTACCAAGATTTTCTTTCATATCTAACCTACACAATTCTAAGTAAATGGAACGATAATGGATGACCCTAAATATACATTTAATTTAAATATAATGTAAATAGTATTTTTATGAATTATTTGTATCATTCTAACTGTTTTATTCGGGATCAAAATGGACATATTTTGTTAAAAGAGTAACTTCGAAAAATTATATTATATTAAATATTTTTTGAAATACACCTTTTTTAATGATTCTTTAAAAAATATTGTTAAATAACATAATTTAAAGATTCGACACTATGATTCTTTAGAAATATAAGAATAAAAAGATTAGTCTTTCAACTTCGTTGAGAGTAATAGTACTTTGAATTAATAAGTTATTATTCAAATAATAAAGGAAAAAATCTTGAAGTGAATCATCTTATTATACTTGAGAGTTAAAAAACAAAACTTTATATTCCAATTAGAATGTTTCTTTAGGTTATTGTTACGCCCCGGGAAGGTACCCTTGGCTTAACCAGCACTCAGAGACTATTGCTAGTCCCCAAGTGAAGCACTTGGCCTCAACTCATTCATTCATTCGTATATTCTACTAATCAGCAGAAGACATAAGAAAATAAATGGGAAAATCTTATCGAGTCTCAAAATAATATTATAAATGGAAAGGCTAGTAGAAAGAAACTAGATTAACAAGTCTTAACATCAACATTCGACTCTAGTCTATGAAGCCTCTATCACTATCAAGTGATGTCAATGACAGACCCATGACTACCTCAATCGAAATAGAGCTAATCAAATCTAACTCTAAAGCAAGATGAAATAAATATAATGAATCCTCCGAAGTAGGGGAGACTCACCAATCAGCTGAACATCTCAGATCCTCAACGATACGCCTGCTGACAATCTCCAAATCTTGTATCTACATCATGAAACGATGCAGTCCCAGAGGGGGACGTCAGTATATGGAATGTACTGGTATGTAAAATAGTTGAATGAAATCGAAACCAGCAGAATAATATAGAGACAACAATTGACTCGAAATAATAACAATCAAGATGTCAAATGTCTATCTAAAGCAAGAATAAAGAGTAGACAAGTGACCCATAAACCAATCAACTCATCAATCAAATCAGACTCATCTCGATGGACTCGTCTCAACTCATATCGTCTCAAGTCATCTCATCTCAACTCATCTCGTCTCAACTCATCTCGTCTCAACTCATCTCATCTCAACTCATCTCATCTCATCTCATCTCATCTCGACTCAGTGTATTCAGTTAGGAACTTTCTGGGAGTTTCTCTTATCCGACAATAATCACTTATGAGCCAGTGATCGTACAACAAACCGCCGTTGTTGCCACAGCCGTCCCATACTTGCCAAGTAGGGGACAAATTGAATCCACTAGGGACCCCAACTATCTGTTAAAGTTAAGTCCTCTATTGTTTCAGGGACTCTATCCAGAGGGAACCACA
>JAPFFP010000103.1:17069712-17098246 GCA_026153255.1 Solanum medicagineum | reverse complement strand
ATTCATGTTCCTATTGATATTCAAATTTCAAGTGAAAAGAAATAACAAGAACCACTTTAGAATATAAATTACAAACCCAAAAAGAAATTCTATATCATACAAATCCAAAATCCTTTGATGCTTGTAATTTTTCTGAAGCCTTTCTGAAAATCCTTTGATGCTTATTATTTTAAAAAAAAAATTTGTTGCGAAACTGTATAAAACAATACAAAGAATAAAGCAGGGGAGAAGAGAGAAGATTTCTTATTGATCTTGAATAATATTCAGATATCTATTAAAATGAAGAAAACTCATATTTATAGGGAAAAAACTGACTTGTCTTCAAGTAAGAAATTGAATTGGTCTTCAAATAGGATTTCTAACTTCTAAAGGAATCTACATAAATAGAATATGTTTATAACACTCTCCCTTATATGTCTATTTGTTAGATTATGTGTCTCGTTAAAACCTTACTAGATAAAACCCTGTGGGAAAAAAAATTCTAGTAAAGAAAAAAGAGTACACATATCTAATAATATATATTATTTGATGTCTCATTAAAAACCTTACAAGGAAAATCCAAAGGGACAAAACTTTGTGAGGAAAAAAGAGTACATCGCGTATTAACTCCCCCGATGAGAACATTAATTGAAAGACTTTAATCTTCGCATCCCAATCTTGTGTACGATCTTCTTGAAATTTACAGTTGGTATAGAGTTGGTGAACAAATCAGCCACACCGTCACTAAAATGAATCTGTTGCACATTTATATCACCATTCTTTTGGAGTTTGTTGACACCCAATTTTGTTCAGCCTATAGCCCATTTTAGGGGTATTTTTAATATTCAATTTAATTCAAATATTTGTGTATTTCTAGCATTTCGTACTATTATTTTATTTTTTTGATGTTATATATTTGCTTTCATATATTAATTGATCTAGTTTAATTTATCGTGTATTTTAAAATTCGAATCTGTATATTTCCCGACCCCACGTGTCTCATCCATTCTCTTATTCAAAACAAGAAAATGCCCAAACCCTTAATTTTCATCACCTTTCCCCCAAAACCTAACCCATTTTTCTTGCCCCCATTTCATTTCCATTTTCTCCCTCTTCTCAAAACCCTAGCCGCCACCCTATCACTCTCTCCTCCCCTCTCCTCTCCTTATCTCTCCTCCTTTCTCACCACCACAAACAACACCTTAATGCCCCATTTTCCAGCAACCAAACCAACCCCAAACGACCTTATTTTCAGCCCCAAAAATCTGCAAAATAACCCCTCAAATCGCCCCTCAAATCAGCCCCATTTCCCCCAAAATCTGTCCCCAAAACGCACCCAAAATATCACCAAAAACAACCAGCAAAATAGCAACAAAATCACCTCCAAAACGCTGTACAAAACAGCCCCTAAAGAACTCCTTTCTCCACCCAAAAACCAACGAAAGCCGGACCCCAAAACGACACTGTTTCGACGCCCATCGTGTCACCCATTGATGCCGGAAAAACAATTCTAAACACCCACCTGAAACCCCCTTTCTCTACCATAAATTCACCACCAAAACCCCATTTCCGACACTGCAAACCACATCCAAAAACAGATCACCAAAATTTTGCTCACTAGCTTACTTAATTTAGTTAATATTGTGTGTTTTATTATTTTTCTATCTCTATCTTGGTTGCTACTTTCCAGTATTGTTGATGATTGCCCCCTCCATTGTTATTTTATGAATTTACTTTTTATTGAAACTAATTTCATGTTAGTGATTTATTATGATCTCCATTTGTTATAATAGATTGGACTTGTATTTTTTTTTTTTGGGGGGGGGGTGATTTGTTTCTGTTATTTGTATTATTTACCAATATTATTATTTGTTGTCATGTTTTAATGTTATTTCATTATTGTGATTTTTCATCACATTTTAAATCATATGCTAGTCATTTTCATTTTACTTTGTCACTGTCATACTTTATTTATTTGTTTTTATGTCTAGTTTATAATATTGTTTCATTACAATTTGTTTATGCATTTTTATGTTGATACTCTCATATTTTGAGTTGAGTGGGTTGTCTCATTTTCGTTTATTCTTTCAGTTAGTTTTACTCATTAATGTTTTATTTTTTCATTGATATGCTTTTTTTTACATTGATATTGTTGTTTGTTTAACATGGCCAATGATGAATCTATCCGTCGGGTTTCGAGGTCTCCCCATTCAAAAAGACGGAAAAAGTTAGTTTATGTTTATATTTGTCATGTGTTAAAAGTCAAGTTTTTTTTAATTCAACTATTTGTCAAATGGCCAAGGAAAAATCTATCCATCGGGTTTTGAGGCCTCCCCATTAAAAAAGACGGAACAAGTTTAATTTATGTTGGTATATATTTCGCTATATTTTGTCATTATGTCTGTATATAAAATTTCTGTGTTTACTGATTAAAAAAAAAAGAACTAAAGGATAAGGAAAATAACTTGGAAGCTGTGAAGAGGGATGTCACTGTCCAGGAAGGTGAGTTGGATAGTGTGAAGAATGAATTAAGAGCAAAGGAAAGTAATTTGGAGATTTCGAAGAAAGAAAACTAGAGAAAGGAAAAGAATTTGGATTCTATGAACAAGGCACTTGTTGTTAAGGAGAATAGGTTGCATGATGTTTGTTTAAATTGGCTGATGAAGGATCTATCCATCGGGTTTTGAGGCCTCTCCATTAAGAAAGACGGAAAAGTTTTAATTTAATTATGTTTATTTCGTCATGACTACCCTTTGTTGCTTTATCTTGTTAATAGATCATCGTTAGATTGTAGTTTATTTATTTGTCTGATTATTATGAGTTGGTTTAAGTTAATCTTCTTTCATATACTTTGGTGGTGAGGTTGCATGATGTTTGTTTAAACTGGTCGATGAAGGATCTATCCGTCGGATTTTGAGGCCTCCCCATTAAAAAAGACGGAACAGGTTTAATTTATGTTTGTACATATTTTGCTTTATTTATGTTTGCTTTAATGATCTGATGGTGATAATTGATTGTAATGAGCTTGATATTTGGGTTAAATTTTGTCTATTTTGCAATTAATTTGTTTTAAATGTGATAATTTATATGTATATATTTTTTAAGCTAATATACATTGCTAGCAGAGATTTTGGTTTTTGTTGAGTGAAAACAGATACATTTCAAGATCAAGGAAAATCAAAGGCAAATGAAGAGAATTCTGATTTAATTCACGGAGTACAGAGAGATTCCAGGAAAGCTTTGTTCCTTGGCTACCAAAATTCAAGAATTGTGCAAATGGTGAAACTGAAAATGTGGATTATTATGCATTGATTGTTTTAAAATGAACAAGATATAGATTCTGTAAGGGATAGAGCGAAGAGGTCAACTTTACTGCTATATAGACCGATACAGAGGGGTTATGCTAGTTTGATAGCGACAATCAAGGACGAAGAAGCAGCTAATAAGCAGAGAAAGAAAGTTGTTGCAGCATTGCAACTGATGCAGCAACAAGTTCAGTTAAATCAAGAAGAACAACAATGAAAACTTGTGGCACAGTTGTAATGCAGCAACAATTTCAGAAAATTCAAGAAACTATTGATTCAGATGTGTGCAGTACTACGCTATGTAGTAACGCAAACGCTGTAAACATGACAATCTTCAAAGGCACGTGGGAAGAAAGTTATCACATGAGGGACCATAAGCTTGTAAGTGAATTTGTTTCATCACATCTTGACTTTAGTTTATTATTTATTTATTCATTATTGTGCATATCATTTTTGTGTGTTTATTTCATTATTATTGTATTAGTGTTTTATTGTGTATCTCCTCCTCAATTTGAAATAAAAATGAATTCAGTTGGGACCCACAGTTGTGGATTCTGAAGGGTGCTAATACCTTCCCTTCGGAATAAGTTGAACCCCCTACCTGGAATTTTTGGTTCGCAAACTATTTTTGTAAATAATTAATTGGTTTCCTAATTAGCCTTAAAATTAGGTGGCGACTCCTAAAATCAAACTTTTTTTCCCAAAATCAAATAATTTTTTCTATTATTCAACCCTTCTATTTTATCATTTTTAATCGAGTTGTCGCGACGTTGCGCCTTCGGAATGTCAACAGAGCTCATATGTATAGAAACATTTTGGTAAAAATGTGCTTTGTACTATCTCCTTTTATGAATCTTCCCTTTAGGATCAATGAATTTTGAAGTTCCTCACTTCATCATCTTTAAGCAAACAAGCCCTTTTTTTTTGAAAATTTTTCAAGAGTTTAAATTCAAGCTATCAACTTGCATAACAATATGAAAGATTCTTGATTTATTTTAATCAATATGATGATTATAAACAAGTTTTCAAGAACTTGTATATGCTTCATGCATTTTAAATCCTTCAAAAATTTTCATATCAATTTTGTCCAGTGATAATATTCAATATTAAATGCATGACGCTTTCTAGTGTCTAGATTGCAAGTCAAAATAAGCTTTATGCTTACCAAGATGTATCATTTCACTTGACAATTAGAACATGCTTTAATATACAACAGAACTTAGATCCTCATTATCTTTTACAATATTGCGCTATATTGTATCAAAGATATCAATGACAAAATATTTCTTTTGATGATTGCAATGTGACATAACTTGTTCAGATCTCATCACTTCATTATTTTCAAGTAGCTATCCTTCTTATGAGATTTCATGAAGTGTTATGTCATAAGCTTTTCATGAGCACATTGTCTCTTTATTATAATCACTTTGATCATTCATGCCTTTCAAAAATCGGGATCAATTGCATGTTTCATGCATGTCATAGACTTTGTCCTTCAGGGACATTTAATAAGAGTATTTCAACTCTTAGTTTCTTGTTATCTCCCCCTTATGTTAGATAAACTAACATATATTTTCATCTATCTTGGAGAATCTATCTTTTATGCATCATGGTATATTATTAATTGTATACCGCATATCAAAATTATCAGATGAAAATTACATGGTCCATGACCATATATCAATTGAGGGAAAATTGATCATAATGTATTGGATTGATGCATGTCTTTGTCTATAATTTGTCATATTTTAGACCATGAAACTTTCTTCTCATAAGCAATGATTGACCATTTATCTAAGACATTTAGTGTCAATCAACTTGGTTATTTATCAATATTATCAAGATGAATTGTATTGATTACGTATTCTGAAATTGTGCTCTTAACTAAATTATCTTGCACAAAAAATTGTACGAACATTAAACTTCAGGTTGACAATAAATGTACATGTGATTATTTTATAGATACATCAATTTCACATATCACATGATGGTGAACGGGCCAATATTCACCTTTCGTACTTTCAGAATTTTAGGGAATTCAATCGCAACATTAGTTGATGCAATCAAATTATCATGAGAACAAGCAATCTTGAAGAATCTTTTATTTCTTCAATATATGTCTAATGAGTAAACTTCAAGTTTACTATGACATGTGCCTTTTGCTATAATATATTTCTGATTTACTATTACATGAACAAATTTCAGATTTCTTACTCGAGGATTAAATTTCAACTTTATTTCTTCTCAACTACTCTACTTTTCGTAGAGGTGAGCCATAATCTTTTTAAATTTGTAAATGCATCTAGCAATTGATTTGCAATTCTTGCATGTGAATAATCTTTTATACTTCTTGCTCACAAATAGAAGCACAAGGATCAAAATGAGACAATGATAGATTTTTCCACAAAATTTCTCTTTTGATATTATCATTTTCTCCCCCTAATTTTGAGAAAAGTGTCTCATCAAATCGACAATCTGCAAATCAAGTAGTGAATATATCTCCAGTTAATGGTTCAAGATATTGAATAGTGGAGGGTGATTCAAACCCAACATATATTCCTAATTTTCTTTGCAATCCCATTTTTGTGCGATGTGGTGGTGACATAAGCACATAAGCCATACATCCAAAAATTCTTAGATGAGATATATTAGGTTCTTGACCCAAAACCAGTTGCAATGGAGAACGCTTATGATAATTTGTCAGTCTAAGACAAATAAGTGGTGCAACATGTAAAATTGCATGTCCCCATACAAAAGTGGGCAATCTAGTTTTCATAAGCAATGGTCTTGCTATCAATTACAAGCGTTTAATTAATGACTCGACAAGGTCATTTTGAGTATGAACATGAGCAACTGGATGTTTAACTTTTATCCCAATGAATAAACAATAGTCATTAAATGCTTTGAATGGAAACTCTACAACATTATCAAGGCGAATGAACTTAACAACATTATCAAGGCGAATAGACTTAATCTGATTATCAGGAAATTGTATTCATAATTGTATTATTTCTGCCAATAATTTTGCAAATGTCAAATTATGAGATGAAAATAGACACACATGAGAATATCTAGATGAAACATCTATTAGAACCATAAAATACATATACGTCCTACTAGGTGGGTGAATAAGTCCACAAATATCCCCATGTATACGTTCCAAAAACGCAAGGGACTCAATCCCAACTTTCGTTGGTGATGGTTTCATAATCAACTTGCCTTGATAACAAGCAGTACAAAAAAATTCACCATTTAAAAAAATCTTTAGGTTCTTTGGTGGATGTCGATTTGAATTTTCTATAGTTCCTCTCATCATTATTAAAAGTTCTCATGCTTCATGAATGAAACACAATCATCTTAGCATATTAATTTATGATAGCTTAGTACTTCATTTGATGTTCACGTGCATTATTCAATCACTTGTCTTCTTTTAGACATTATGCACTTGCTACCACATTCTCTTTAGAGAATGGAGCATTTTAATGGAATATTTTTTTATAACATTTCACCAAAAGCACATTATTGTGGTTTAGTCATCATTATATCATTAATATGGTGCATTGAGACTTGATCCCAATGTCTAATCTATATAAAGGCGTCTTACGCCATAAATTGATGGAGCTTGAACTCAACATCTTATTATCATACTTTTAGATGTATGACCATCTTCAAATGATTATATTTTTCTTTTAGGCTTTTCCACAAAACAAATAGATCTTTAACGGTGAGATATTTATATTTTCAAGATTTCATCAAGATGATGACACAAGAATAACGTAACTTTAACAAAATTTTATTTTGATGCTTTATTTTCATTCTCAACGGTCTCTCCGAGACACATAGCATCCAATACTCATAAAGGGTAATTCAGTTCTTGCCCAAATTATGAAGGGCAACAAACTCAAGTTTCTCAAGGTTAATCATATCAATAAAGAGAAAATAAATAAATAAATAATACCTTAACCTTTAAACTTAACCTTCACTAGGCTTGAAATTCAACCTTCACTTCTTAAGATGGTAGAGTCCCGTGTTGATAAGGTTAGTCATATCAATGAAGATAAAACAAATAAATAAACAATATCTTATTCTTGAAACTTAACCTTTATTCTTTAAGACAGTAGAGTTTCGTGCTGATAACGTGTTATGAAATTGTATAAAACAATACAAAGAATAAGAAACTGTATAAAAGAATAAAGTACGGGAGAAGAGAGAAGATTTTTTAGTGATCTCGAATAATATGCATATATCTATTACAATGAAGGAAACCTTTATATTTATAGGGAAAAAACTGATTTGGTCTTCAACTAAGAAACTGATTTGGTCTTCAACTAAGAAACTGAATTGGTCTTCAAAGTAGGATTCCTAACTCCTAAAGAAATCTACATAAATAGACATTCACCACAAATAGAATATGTTTATAACATTTTTTGATTATTTTTTTGAGATCAAAGCTATTTTAGTTGAAAATAGATAACTTTAATCATAATACGATAAGAAAACTTCTTATTTTAAATTTTTATTATATTTGTTATAGTTAATGTTTAATGAAACTAAAATAATAGTACAATTGTTAAAAGAAATAGTGAAAAGATAATTTTATTTAAAACACAGTGTTTAATGAAAAGAAAAAAAGTTTAAATAATATTTTTAAATATTTTTTTGTGTTTTTAATATTGTATAGATAGTCAAAGTATTTCAAGTTTGACTTAGTTCGTAAGTAGTTAAAATAGGATTACTTCTATCATTTTGAGATTGCACCTTCTTTCTTTTAATTTTATTTGTTTTACATCTAACATAGGTTTTAAACATTGTATATGTTATAATTTTATGCACTCGTATTAAATAAACTTGATATCTCTTCTTATTAATCTTAGGTCACCAATTGTAGATAGGTTTTAGATAAGTTAGGTTCCTTTCATTATCATAATTAATAAGTATATGCATATAGTCAAAAATAAGTTGTTATGATGTGAACAACTTCTGAAGAATTACACACACAACATGCATGGGGTCACCGGTGAATTTCCATGTTAAAAATGTGGGTCAAAATTTCTCCATAAAATTATATATTTTATGTATACGTTTTGTTCGTTAAGTGATAAATAAAAATTTATTTTTAAAATAGTAAAATAAATAAAAGATGAATGGAGACAATATTTTCTAACTATTGGCAGTTCGGCACATATGCTAAAGGGCCGATTGCCATGCTATTTATTTTTAATTAATCGAACTTTAAAATATACTTTGACAATAAAATTTTCAAAAATTGGAAAAATATTAAACATCTATTTATTTATTTTTACTTCAAATTAATTATAAAATTTAAAAAATCAACTCAAATTTATATCCGTGACAAAACAAAATTAATTTAATTTTTTTTAAATGCTCACAATTTTCATAGCCGTAAATACCGTTGTTTGCATGTTTACAATATTTTCCACCCCTCATTATTTGCTTTGACAAATTTATTTTGTTGGACATATATCTGCATCATGCATGTGCTTTGCATGTTGCGTTGCTGCATGCAAATTGATTGTAGTACGTGTTTAAATAGTGATTGAACCACAATTTTTTATTATAAAACAAATATAAATGTAGTATTTAATATATATATATATATATATATATATATATATATATATATATAAAATAATATTATGTATATAATATATATGTCTTCATTGATAAACCCTTTTGTCCCACTTAATTGGCTTCGCCTTAATACAAGGTAACCAATAAGTTACATCAGATCGAAGGATTAATCTGGAATTAAACTAAATTAAAGAACAAGTAATATTTAATTAGATGTAATGTCGAAGAAAGAAGTAAAAGAAATTGAACCAAATCGAATAAATTAGGGACAAGCATAAATATTAGAAAATCAAAAAATTGAACTGAACCGAATCAATTCAGTTATTCAATTTTTTGGTTTGATATAGATATTTTTTTTTTCAAATGTTCAATTCTTCACTTCGATGAAACTTTGGTACACCGAAGAGCTGAAGTCATAAAAAAAATTTAAAAATTATATATATATGTTAGACCCCAAAAATAATATTTTATATACATAGAGTCATTTCCTTAACCAAAAAACAGAAGTTTGTTACCAATTAAACAATTCATGAAACAAATCAAAATAGCAACAAATTTTCAATTTATATAATTAATTTGAAATATTATTTTCAAGAGAAACCCAAATATACTTGTGCCGGTGTATGCCATGTAAAGAAACCCGTCTCTATGCTTATTTTTCTTGACTAATAGTTGAAGGCGAAAGTTCTTGACAAAGATAATAAGATCTTTTAAGCACAAATAAGTGTTTCATGTGGGCGCATCATCACTTAATGTGATTTTAAGTTTCTAGGTGTCTTATACTTTGATTTTGTATTAATTTTATTTTTATTAGTCCACATTGAAAAAATATTTCAAAAACACCAAATTAAACTAAATCGAACCGAGTTAATTCGATTCAGTATTTGACGCACACTTTTTGAAAATTCAAAAAATCAAACCGAAATTCATTAAAATCGAATCGGAGAACTGAACATCCAAACCTTATGATAAATAACTTATGTACAATTGAAAGTTTAGACAAGAGATAACATCTAGCATATAGAATAATTGAAAATTTAACACTTCGCAAAGAAAACTCAGACATGAACCCCAATAAGTAAATCTTTGTTGCTTGAATAATATGTAGAGCATTAATTTCTTTATTGATAAGCAAGCACGAAATTATGTATTTGTATCTTATTGTCAAAACAAAACTTGTTGTGCTCAATAACTTGATGGGACCTCTAAATTAATTGCCAACCTTGGTCAACCTCGAATTTGGAATTTTTTTCTTGTTTTGTTTTTTTTTTTTTTTGGGGGGGGGGGTCATGTATTTACTTGTTAGGATATATATGTTTCCAATTATCTATACTAACTTGCTATTCATATTTACAAAAGAAAAGAAAAATCTCAATGGGAAATTGTATTCCTTCTCTAGACAAAGGAATCAAATCTTTGCCCATTGATAGAATTTTCAAGCTTCCATCTCCATTGCCAAATTGGCCACCAGGTTTGAACTTTCACATTTTAAATCGCTACGAGCTTTGTTGTTAATTGCTCGTAACTAATGGAAATTTTTGATGATTTCTAGTTAATTCGTTGTGAAATAAGAATACTGAAGAATTTTATTGTTTAGCTATAAAGTCTATCTTGAAAGGAGTGGAGTTTGCATATTAGGATAGAAGGTTAGACAACTAGGATGATGTCTGACTTTGTGATATAGTAAGTTAGTAGAGCTAGTTGTGTTGTTATTGTTCTTCATTTATTTTGTTACTTGTATTGTCTTTATAGATTATCATTTGCTTTCCATTTTAGTCATTTTGGTTCATATTTAATATTTTCTGCTTTTTTGGATGATATTTTTGAGATGAGGGTCTTTCAAAAATAACATCTCTATCTCTGTGAGATAATGGTAAGACTTGCGTATATTTACCCTCCCCAGACACCATTTGTGGGATTTCGATAATGGTAAGACTTGCGTATACTTTACCCTCCCCAGACACCACTTGTGGGATTTCGATAATGGTAAGACTTGCGTATACTTTACCCTCCCCAGACACCACTTGTGGGATTTCACTGGATGTGGTGTTGTTGTTGTTGTAGCTACAGAGTCTATCTGTCGTCAATTCCTGGTTTATTGGCAGTGATTTAATTAAGTTGTCCTCTTTTTCATTGTATCTTTCTTTTGTGTTTCTCTTTTGGTTTATTTGTGATGCAAGTTTATTAATTTTAAGGTCTAATGATGACAGGAACAGGAGAATTTGGAAGTGGATATGTTGATTTAGGAGGGCTAGAAGTTTGCCAAATCATGACATTTAACAAAGTTTGGGCTATTGATAAAGGAGGACCAGACAATCTTGGAGCAACATTTTTTGAGCCTTCACCAATTCCAGATGGATATTCTATGTTTGGATGTTATTGTCAACCAAACAACAGACCACTTTTTGGTTGGGTACTTGTAGGGAAAGACAATGTTGGTGAAATCCTAAAGAATCCAATTGATTACACACTTGTTTGGAGTAGTGAATCCTCAAAGTCCAAGAACAAAAATAGCATTGATCATGGCTATATTTGGCTACCAATTCCACCTGAGGATTACAAAGCTTTAGGCCATGTTGTCACAACTTCACCTGAAAAACCTGCCTTAGACAAAATCCAATGTGTTCGGTCCGATCTAACGGATGAATTAGAGATTGAGAGTTGGATATGGGGTCAAGGTACAACAAGCAATGCGAATGGTATCAAAGTTCATAGCGTAAGACCTCGAGAAAGGGGCATAAAAGCAAAAGGGGTTAGTGTAGGAACATTCTTAGCTAGGATCACAAGTGATAAAGATGATGATTCTAACAACACATTATCCCTTGCTTGTTTAAAGAATAACAAGTTTGATACCTTTTCTTCAATGCCTAACCTTAGCCAAATTCAAGCATTATTTGAACAATACTCTCCAATTATATACTTTCACCCCAAAGAAAAGTACCTTCCTTCCTCTGTCAATTGGTATTTTGCTAATGGTGCTTTGCTATATCAAAAAGGTGAAGAATCAAATCCTAGTCCTATTGAACCAAATGGCTCAAATCTTCCACAAGATGGTCCAAATGATGGTGCATATTGGCTAGACTTGCCAATTGATGAGAAGGAAAAAGAGAGTGTCATTAAAGGAGATTTACTAAACTCTGAGGTTTATCTCCACATTAAGCCAATGTTAGGGGCAACTTTCACTGACATAGCTGTGTGGATTTTCCATCCATTCAACGGACCAGGCACAGCTAAACTTGGCCTAATTAATTTACCCTTTAGTAAAATAGGCGAACACGTCGGTGATTGGGAACATGTAACACTTAGGATCAGCAATTTCAATGGTGTTTTGCACAAAGCTTACTTCTCAGAACATAGTGGAGGGACATGGCTTGATGCACCATCATTGGAATTTCACAAGGACAGTAACAAAGTTGTGGCCTATTCTTCACTAAATGGACATGCCATTTTCCCTAAACCAGGCTTAGTTTTACAAGGGGCTGGAGATATAGGGATAAGAAATGATACAGCTAAGAGTAACTTGGTTTTAGACTGTGGGAAGAATTATTCAATAGTTGCAGCTGAAAATCTTGAAATAACTGCACCAGCATGGCTAAATTATACAAGAGAATGGGGACCAAAGTTAAGTTATGCACTTGGGGATGGAGTTAATAAAATTTTGGGCTCCTTGAAAGGGAACTTGAAAGATGCATTTGAGAAATTGGTGAAAGTATTGCCAAATGAAGTTTATGGAGAAGAAGGGCCTACTGGACCCAAGATGAAAGGCAATTGGAATGCAGATGAAGTGTGACTTGTCAAAAGAAATAGAATTGAGGCCCTCATGCAAGTATATTTTGTAATTTCATGTGTAATACTGTATTAATCTCTCCTTTGTTATTTCAATTCATAAGATTGATTTTTGCGAAAATAGAAAACTACTTAGTACTCAGAAACTAGACCAATTCTTTTAGCCAAAAGAAAAGCTAGATAACGCAGCAATACAACCATTTTGTTTGAATGCTTCCCTGAGCATCTGGCTGTACATATGAGATACCAAATACTGTATTAATCTCTCCTTTGTTATTTCAATTCATAAGATTGATTTTTGCGAAAATAGAAAACTACTTAGTACTCAGAAACTAGACCAATTCTTTTAGCCAAAAGAAAAGCTAGATAACGCAGCAATACAACCATTTTGTTTGAATGCTTCCCTGAGCATCTGGCTGTACATATGAGATACCAAATACAATGAGCATCAAAGGTTGGATGCCAATAATTAATCAAATCAAAAGTAAAAACCATTGGTTATGGATTGATAGCAGGATTGATCTTTAGACTGGTTAATAACATAAAATCTTTGACATGGCAAATTGAATGCTCAAGTAAGATGTCTCTCAACAAAACCAATTATTCGTTCTCTTTATAGATATTGTTCATTTCAATCTGATATTCAAACTATACTTAGGCATTACAACATCGACATCTAAACATAATGTGCTAATCATTTGGGAAAGAATATCCCTGCAGTCCTAGGCAGATGAAATATAGAGCTAAACATTCAGAATGAAGTCCACGAAGCACCAACCCTATCCCGAGGAATTAGGCGCAGTTCAGATCCATGTTTGAGAAAGACATTACCTGAAAAATGACATTCAAGTTGAAAGAAATTCAAAAATGGACAATCTAGGAAGAAAAACTCAGATAAAAATTTAATCATGTCAGGAAATATGAACAGACTATCTCAGCCAACTGTGGCTAAAGAGAGACCCGAACAGATTCTCCATGGAACATCTTAGCATTCTTAAAGTGCTCTGAACCAAAAGAAAAGATAAACAGAGACTCGCAACAACTCTATGTTCCACTAACTAATAAAGTTTTCTTCATAGCATTTCTAGGAAAAGACTATCACAGTATCTTGAGCTCCAACTACTCTTTCTCCCGTAATCAGCTTTTAAATTGTGCCTTTTCTATTCTAGAGGCACTGAAAATTCACAAAGATAGAAAAGAAGAAAAAGGAAAAGCTTGTACACCTTTCTTATTTCATCCAAAAACTTAATAAGGTAAGCTTAAAGAATAGACCCATTTTTTCGTTAAACAAGACACTAACCCTTGGAAATTCCTTAGATCTTAATAAACTAAATTCTTTTCTCAGACATAGGAATTATATATTACAAACGTCCATTCCAGATATTACTATCATCCACATAAAATAAACCATTATTTAGCAGGAAACGAAAGATAGAGGAGGTAACTACAAAATATTCCTGTGAAGTGTAACATTACCGGCAGTTTGTTGAGGATTAATTCCCACTCCATCTGCAACAAGACAAAGGAACAAAAAATTTAATTAAAAGAGAAAAGAAAAGGAACCATGCAATAATAAAAAGCATATTGTTTTTACTCCCTTTTGTCATTGAAATTGAAGAATAAAAAATATCAGAGCATTGGAAAGGACTCGGAGATACTGCTCTTTTGGTACTAAATAGGAAGCCCATAGTTAAATTGCAAATCTTAAACATCACTCTGTTAACAGGAAATATTTCGATCACTTTCCTTCTAACATTTAATCCAAAAATTAATTTACAATTTAAATTCAGTGAAAACCAACTTTGACCTATGAGAAACTGATAATGACTACATATCATTTTTATTCATAAGTACAAAAAAGGGTTTGATAAGAAGGATTACCCCACGCCAATTTAATTCAGAGTTCTCCTGGGTGTCGCGTACCGTGAATAATAAGTTTGTCTAATTGTATAATCCATGGGAGAACTTAGTTTTGTAGTTAATTACTATAACTAAGAGAACACCTAGAGGTGCAAGCAAAAATTATTAAAAATATCTGCCCACCGAGAAAAAAACACCATTCATGATTCATGAGACAAAATAGCAGACACACAAGTATTCTATTGGTCCAGTTGATAACATCTCTTCACAAGTATTGTATTGGTTTCATAGTTGATGTTTTTTTTTCGTTAGAATGTCTCGTACTGGGTGGAGGAATGGATTATTGTCTCCTTATAAGACCTTAGATCAATCCTTGTTGTATGATTTAACTTTTGAAGCTGAATTAGGCTCCACCTCCATTTACTTTACAATGGTACTAGTATCAGGTCCATCTCTATTCTTGGTTTAATTAGTGTTAGGACTTAGAACCCCATCTTATATGTCCCCACTCCAAATTTACAGCCCCGGACATATACAAGGGTGTTTGCTATAGCCTTTTCTTTTTATAAGTCAAAATGTTTCAATAATAAAAGCCAAGTAGCTCTCAATCAGCCTTTGGCAATCCTCACCCTCCTCAGCTACTTTATGCCCCCGTATCCATTATCTTATACTTGCTCGTCTCCTCGTTCTTACTACTAAGTTTAATTTCTTATTATTGAACTCCCACTTGTCCCAAATGAAAGCAAAATTTCTTAACTTTTACTTAATTAATCAATCAACCAGTCAGTTAACTATGCCTCAATCCTAATTTCAATCAACAGATACATAACTATGCCTCAATCCGAATTTGGATCAACAGATGCATAACTTAGTTTGCGTTTCCAGGAACAAACCTGAGTTTTTCATGTAAAAGCTCACGTTATCCTAATCGAACTAATCTAAACATAACAAAAATAGAAAAATCCATAACTGAAAGCAAAAAGGTACCATTAGTTATGATGGCGCTTGTTTGAGGAGGGACTTTGAATTCCTCAGCCGCAAATTTGAGAACAGCGGTGAACGGAGCTGCTTCCGGAACACTAAAACTGATCGAACAATAAAGGACGAATTCAATTAAAAAAAAAAACATGAAAACACAAACATCAATTTTATGGATAAAAAAAACAAAATAAAGGTATACGTACACTTTGAACGGCAATTTGGGATCGGAAGTAAGAGTAACTTTGAACGACACTTTTCCGCCACCACCAGCACCACCACCGCTCGCCATTTTCCTCTCCTTTCCGATACTGCGTCGGGGAAATTTCTATAGTAGTTTTTTACTTTGCCCTTTACTGGGGCCCGAATTATGAGTTGTGCTGTAGCAGCCAATCATAAGTGACCACGTCAGTCTATATGTGGCTCTCTGTAATAGGATTCAATTGCACAGACATTCTTTCACTCCCACCACGAAAATCAAAAAGTAGTAAACATTATATCAAATCACTTTTTAAATAATGATTTGTTCATTTTATATAATTTTTTATTATTTAACACATTATTCACGTGCAAAACACATACACTCAACTAATACATCATATGTTTACCAAAAGAACATAACTCAATTCATATGAATTTTTGTCAATTAAAAATAATATTCAATTTTCTTTTTCTAATTCAACTCCCCCACCCCCCCAAGAAAAAAATACTTCACAAGTCATTGTTACTTATGATTATTTGAAGTTTTATAGTCTTGTAAGGTGATTTTTTTCTTGAAGCGGAATTTAAAAAATAAAATTAAGCACCGTATTTAATTAGCAAAATATTCATATCTTGAGTGTTGGATTAGTAAATAAAATTGAATTATGTTTGATGTTAAACATCTGATATATTTTGCTTTTACTTAAAAAAAAGAATTTAAACAAAAAGATATAAATATTTTTTAATAAATGTCGTTAGTATTTGTTTTTTTAATGATTTTTGACTTTTTTATTAAATGTATGATTTAGAATAAATCTCAATCATAAATTATTTTATGATCTATGTAATATGAATTAATGAGTTAGAGTACTTAATATTAGAAGAAAAATAATACTTGATTGGATTTTTTTCGTACATTAGGACACATAAATAGTACTTACAAAGTAACACGAATGATTGCAATCAATTGGAGTCATGTCACATATTGAGAGATAATGATCAAAATGGTCTCTAGTATATGAGTAATACTTTATTTTAGTTCTTAATATATCATACTTCATTAAAATGGTCTTTAATATATGATAAATATGTTTATTTTGAATTGTTAATATATTTCATTTGATTGAAATTATTCTCAATGTATAACAAAAGGTATTCATTTTGGTTTTTTATCCTAAACCTAACAAATTTATTAAAGAAATTATTAAATTTAATTATGGATCGTACATGGCTAACAAAATCTACCATTGTTGTCCTCTTTGTTAGCTTCAAAGAGAGAACTCTATAAAATCTAACGTCATTTTCTCCAATAAATTTATTATTTTCTCGTTCTAAAAATATTATTCTACTGATATAATGCAAATTTTGCAATTTAAGCAAGATAAAATAGTAAATTTTGTTTAAAAATAAAAAATAAAGATAATGATATAAAATTCATGAAGTTTTTCTTTGGAGC
The DNA here is from genome assembly GCA_026153255.1 of Solanum medicagineum. Classification (NCBI taxonomy): domain Eukaryota; kingdom Viridiplantae; phylum Streptophyta; class Magnoliopsida; order Solanales; family Solanaceae; genus Solanum; species Solanum medicagineum. The sequence goes on along the minus strand of JAPFFP010000103.1, from coordinate 17,081,089 downwards.
TAACAAAGAAGACGATAATGGTGGATTTTGTAGGCCCGTGGGGTCAGCAACTAAAATTTTCACTTAGGGATAAAATCTGTTAGGTTTAAGATAAAAAATCAAAATGGATACCTTTTATTATATATTAAGGACCATTTCAGTTAAGTGAAATATATCAAATATCAAAATGAACACATTTATAATATATTAAGAACTATTAAATAATCGAAATATATTAAGGATCAGAATAAAATATTATCTATATTTTAAGTACCATTTTGGTCATTTTTTTCCACATATTGACGAAGGACCAGGTCTGGTTAAACAGGGAGATCTATTTCTTGAGTTCTTCCTCGTTACTCTTTCATAATATAGCCATGTTAATGAGATAATTATCCCGCAGTAAAATGTATTTTCTTTGCTTATTTTTATTTATTTATTTATTTTGGATTTTGTATGTTTTTTAAATGATGGTTGCCATGACCACTTTACTAAAATGAACATATTAATCAATGTTTGCTAAAAAATAAATAAAGAATACTTAAAATAAAATATAAAAAGAAATATCTTTTTTTGATATATTAAAAATTAGAAAAGCAATTTTTTTAAAATAATAAAGAAATAAAAATAAACATAAAAAGTATAAAAATAATTATAACAATTTACATTATAAGAAATGGAGAAAGACCTAGATATAATTATACCAAAATTCAATAATAATGCTTTCCACTACAAGCCCTATTAAGTTGAACTTAAACTTACTTTTAGACCAGCCAAGAATATAAAGTATACAATAAAATAATAAAGGCGTAATACATAAATGTGTCATTTAATTTGACTTCAGTTGAGAATTATATTCTCTATTTTTCTGCAAGTATATGCACAAGTAAATACTTAATCATATGTGAAGTTAAGCAAGTAAACACATGAGTCCTATACACCAATTCACATTTTACGTATATTATATCATATAGAACATATATGTCTATTGGTTACTTATGTATGTCCATAGCTGGAGAACAAGTTATTAATCGAAGCTTAGTTAAAAAGTAGATTTATGTATTATATCAGTTGACACTTACAATTGAGCTCAATATATATTCATTTTAAAATATGATATAAGTTAAACTTTTAAATATATTTTTAGATCGAAAAATTATAAAAATAAATTGAAAAGCCAAAAATAGGATATTCCAACTTCTTGAGTTTTAACGGAAATGAAAATTGCCAAGGGAGTCTGCCAGTGTTAAATGCGGAGTGCTGACTTAGCAAAATCCTGGAAAAAATATCTTCTTCCCAAACACCATTTGAACCTAAATCTTTAATATTCCGATCACCGGATGACATCTCCGGCTGCCGGAACCCTTCTCGGATTCCCAATCTAACCGCAAATCATACACTGATTTTTCCAGTACTGCAATTGCGGCAAACTTTTGGTTTCCATGGATTTGGCGGAAAATCCGGAGGAGGTAGAAGAGAAGAGGAAGGAGATTAGTGGGTCAGCACGGTTCCGCAGATTATTGGGAATTCTTGTCTTTTTCTGTGCCTTCTTTACAATATCATTTTCGGTGCTTTATTTAGCTGTTTTTCTTGGGAACCTGTCCATTTCCAGTCCAATATCTCTTCCATCTCAATGTAAAATTGTCTCTAGCAGTAAGTTGATTCACTTTGCTTGCTCAGTTTTGATGTTGGGTTTTGTTTTTGGAGTTTTATTAGCTTTTGTTGGTGGGTTTTTGCTTTTGGAGTCTTAGTGGTTACTAATAAATGGAGGGTATCTGTATGAAGATAAAGAGCTTAATGAGAACTAGAATCTCAATTGTTCAGTAACCTTTGTTGTGTTTTTAGCATCATATATGGCTCAAAAGTTTTGTTTTTGAATTTGATTGATGCTGGTTTTGGGGCACGCATGGTTGCTTAGAAATTGAGGATCCCTGAAAACTTAAGCATCATTTGGAGCTCAAATGGTTGAAAAGACCTACATTCTGTCATTATCTACTTGTGATTCAGATCTTTGCACTTGAGTTGCATTGGTGGATTTTCCTCTTTTGTTGTTTGGTTGCCATTTGCCAGGAATTTTTTCTTGAGAAGATTGATCAAAATTTATAGATAGGAGGAAAGACTTCTGCAGGATATTCATTTGATCTAGAGAAAGCGCAACATAAAGTCATTTAGTGGGTGGTAGAGAAGAAGCATATATATATCAGATGTAAAAGTGTCATAAAAGATACCTACAAAGGAGAGTCATAAGTGTAAGAACACGGGAGGAGATAAGGAAGAATTTCTCAGCTAAAATAATGTTGTGCTAATTAATGAAATTTGCTATGGGACCATCTTAGTCTGTAAAAGTGGCATATTCAGTCAATGTTATTTGGTTGGGACTTGAGAGCAAGTCTGTAGGAAATATTTGCTGATATAGTCTTGGGATTCTACAGCAACTTTCTGTGTCCGAGTGTTAGTAACTCAATTGCCTTTTTATGGTTTCTGTATAAGTGCAAAGTTTGATATCATGATTGCAAATTGATCACGAGTTCAACTATTCAAGAGGAAAGCTTTTAGATACATCATACAAGTTACTTCGTGTATCTTAGCCTAAAAATTGGCTGACTGACACTCACTGGTTGGAACATTGGGGTAGTGTTCTCTGGCTTTCCCCGTGGCAGAGGTGATGCAATATGTACAATGCGGTGTCATGACACTCTGTGTAGTGACTGCCAAGTGCCAAGAGTATTGTTGCATATTGAGGTGGCTTTTTTGCTTTTTAGCGCAAGAGAAAACAAGCCATTTATTAAAACTATAAGGATATCATATGGCTCAGCATGTTCAGTATTTGCCATTACACATTAGCTTCAGCTTTAGTTAATGGAAGTAGAGTTTAAGTTTTGTGTACTGATGACGTCAAAATTATTTACACAAGTGTGTCATTTATAAGGTAATTACCAGAAAATTTACGGGTAAACAATGATTGGTAACATGATAAAATTAATACTAACCTGTCATATTAGGTTAAACTACATTGATGGTGTTAAAAGCTTTACTCCAGTAAAACTTATAATCCATAGAAGAATGATGAAATCTGCTTTGAATACAATTATATAGAAGTTCCTACAGAGTTCATCACTTCTTTGGACACCTTTCTCTATATAGAATTAACATAACAGATATATAATATACATGTTACCTGGGCTAGACCCATGCATATCACATCTAAGTAGGGATTATATACCTTTTTATTGTGTCTAAAGTACCAAATGACCCCTTATTACATGTTGCAGCTGCAGTAGTCTAAAAGCTTTTCCGTAGTTTTACCATGTAAGAGATGAATTCCCTCCTAGTCTCACAACTTACTTAGTTACTTAGACAGAACTCCCTAATTTGATTAAAACGTTGTTAGCAGTAATACACTAATGCATCCTCTTTTTTTTTTTTTAAAAAAAAGCAATATGCTATGGCACCTTGTTTATATCTTGAAACTATTTTGTGTAAAATTGTTGCAACCCTGTTACAAAGGGCAATGACAAAATGCCATATCCTTGACACCTAGTACAGTTTGGTTTATATCTCAGTTCTTTATCAGTTGAAGTTCCAATTTTAAGCAATTATTTTATCTTCTTCGCAGGTGTGGATCTAAGGTCATCTAAAGTCTGTGAACTGGGCTTATTGAATTATAAAGCAAAGCATGTTCTTTACCCTTCAGAAAGAAAAAAGTTCCGATGTCATTACGATTACTATTGGACTTCTGTATTTAAGGTGACCACTACTATTTATTGTTTCTGTAGATATTATTTTTCATTTATAGTTCTTTTGGTAAACATGTTGATGAGTTGATTGTATCTGATCATCCATTTGATGCGGTTAAAGTTCTTGAAAAGGAACATTGTATATTTGTTGCATACGAGTTCCTTCAACTTGATAAATATATAATAAAGTTCTTTCTTGTCTATAAAAGAGAATTTTCTTATATAATTGACCTGAAATTCTAGTTTGAGTTCCATCGTTAGACAGAGATTCTATTTCACAAGCTAGAGAATGATTTTAGAAGTCACATATGCTGTACGTCGAAGAACTAGTTGAATTGAAAGGGCAGGTAATAATCATGTACAAAGAACAGAGTTTCTTGGTATCAGAGGAGACAAATGTTTATTTAAGCTCTCTAGCTATGTTGCTTGAACTCTTCATAAATGTCGACCTGTGTGTGTCAGATCCTTCCAAAGTAGTGCTTTTTTGGTGGATCCAACACGGGTGTGGCCCATTTTTGGAGAGTCCGAGCAACATAGCTCTCTGGTATATATCTATTTCTTTTGTCTTGGAAAGATATTAGTAATTAAAACTTTGGCTTTTCCCCATAAGACGACATTTTCGTTAAATGTATTGAATAATACATGGCTCTGTAACTTCTATTTTTTAGCAGAATTGGATTGTGTATTTAGTCACTTGTAATATTCTAAATTTCACCTACACTTTCTTTATATAAGCAGTGATATTAATGGATTTCAATGACAATTATTCTTATCTTTTTTGGATCTTCTCTTCTCTGTGCCATTCGATCTCTTTCATTGGCATTCCATCAGCCAACAGGACTCAATGCATTTGAAGCTAAAATTACCTAACGAAAAGGAGGTGGAACATTTTAGCTTGGTGCTGTCCATCGATTACTTGGTTCTGACCTTTATATGTATTCCTTCCTTGGATGAAGGCATTTGTTACATAGTGTTTCTAATACATTCTTACATGTTTATTTTGGAGAATGAACCAAATATGGGTTGCTTCTAAATGTTACTGCATTTTGTTATTTTTTATTTATTTCATTTTTGTGGATCATTTTGGTATTCATCTTCTTCTTATTGGGTGGGGGTTGGTGTTGGTGGCAAAGAGATATTGACTGGTGACAAAACACTCAATTGCTTGCGTATGCATTTCTGAAGAATAAAATACATCCTTACATGCTTATCGTGGAGAATGAGTTATCCGAAAAAATAATGTGTATCCTGGAGTATGAACCGAATAAGGAATATTTTTGAGAGTTGCTACATCTTGATATTTATTCCCTTTTCTTGACTATTTTATTTTGTTTTAGTTTTGTTTTGTTTTGTTTTGTTTTGTCCTTTTTTTTTTTTTTTTGTGAGGGGTAGATGGATACTTTTACTGATTGTGCAGAAACCACTCAATAGCTTGCTCATGCATTTCTGAATAACAGGTTGAATACATGGATCATTCAGGGCAGGCACGACTTGCACTGGCAGAGGCACCCAGTGAGGCCCTTCCATCTGATTGTAGACCAAACTTCTCTGGTGCATGGTTGACAAAGGATAAATTTGAGGTAGTTGCTGGACATTGTATGCTCACTATTGAGTAAAAAAGTCCAAGAGAAACATCGATTTACTTATAGATGAACTTCTTTGCATGAAATTTATCCCAGTTAATTGGTGTAACTTCTGTCATGCCTTCTATTACTCTGGGATGGTCCTTACTCCTAAATTGATGACATGATTTCTCTATCAAATTTATTTCTGGGGTGTTCCCTTCTGCAAGTGTATTCAGTTCTAGCAGAAGGATAACCGTAATTTTCTCTTTTCACTTTCTAAATGAACTAAATGTTGCATGCCCAATTTTTTCAAGATAAAACTGTCAAACAACTGATCTTATATTATGTAAAATCAATGAATTCTAAAATTAATAGCAGTGACTAGGAATTCTGAACAGGGTCATTTATCAGAATTATTTATCTGAAAAGGAGCCATTGATCAGCATGAGTAATTTTTGTCTGTATTTCGATGTATATGCTTGTGTGTAATTGCTACATCAAAAAGTCTGATCCTAGATTGTAAGGAGGTTGTGTGTTCCGTTTTCTTATATGTTCTTCCTTCTCGCTGAATTGGTGAAATTCCATGAATTTGTTAATTTTTTTTCTTATCCTACAGCCACTAGATAGATCTGTTGTGTTGTGTGAAGCATACACTCCCAATTAATAGTCATTTGAGGAAGAATCAGTCTCATCCTGTTCATTTTCTTTCAAAATCAAGTATCTTCACCCTGTTGCCTACACATCTTTTTTCAGGTAAACAAGACTTATGAATGTTGGTATACATTGGGAATATCTGAAGTGCAAATATATCAAGCTGGCTTTTTTGATTGCCATGCAAAAGATCCATCAACTATTGAGATGTTTATTCGATATTTAATCTTGTGAGTATTATTACTTAAGCAAAATGTTGTTCTTGTTCCTTCATCTTTAATGTGTCCATGACGTGATAAAAAATACACCCAAATGTTAATATAAGCAAGGAATAGGCTCCCCGTGGTTTAGTTCAAGTGGCAGATGTTGAGGGGCTTGTGACCTAGACCTGAGCGTGGGACTGAGCGTGGGACTAAGCCTGATATTTAAATAGAGAAGCAGTTGGTCCATATGGTTTTCTCATTCACACACAAAAGCAAGCAATAGTTCAAAATTTCTTGAGTTTTATCTGTTGCCTCCTGGATCTATTTTCTTGATGTTGAATCTTTTTGTTGTTTTGATATCACTTGACATCAATTGCTCGTTTGCTCTTGTGATGTTTGCACCACCCCTGCTCCTCCTTTTGAGGATCAATGCGTAGTACCAAGTGTTGATTGGGTTTCTCTGATCTGGCCATTTTTCTAATGCACATTGCAAGGTTTCCAAGTTGGTCTGCTAATAAGTGGATAATATAATGTATTTCTTGCTTCCCGGAGATGATCGTTAAAGTTATCTTCATCATTGCCATCACTCTTACTTATGCCACATGGTTAGGTTCTGGATATTCTCCCCCTACTGCACTTTAGACTCTCTGGTCAATGAAAAGAAAGGTGGAAAATATCAGCATGTGTCATTTCCTTAATTTTGGTCATGCTTCTTGACAATGTACTACCTTTGTGTATGTTATACACAGATCATTTGGTACATAAAGGATGGGATGTCCCATCGTTATTGCCATGCAGTCCTGTTCAAAGTTCATGTATAACACTTCCAGATTTTTGAAGATGTTGGGTTATTGAACTGTTTTCAATGCAAGTTAGAAGCAATTAGTCTCAATCATTGAATTAATTCTCTCCACTTCACAAAGCTAGGGGTAAGGTCAGAGTACATCCTACCCTCCCCGCACTCCTCTTGTGAGACTACACTGGGATATTGTTGTTGTAATCATTGAATTAATCAACCAAAGTGTTACCAACAGTCGTCAAATTTGCCTAGTTTGATATTATACTGTAGTATAATATTAATTAAAGAATTTGTATATTAACTTTAATAGGGTAGAAAAGGAAACAAAATGAGCAGAGGGACAAGGGAAGATCTGGACAGTAGATCAATGAGAAGGGAAATGGTCAAACAGGACGATTGGAACAAAAAAAAGATGGTGATGATGTTGTTTTGCAGCTCAAACTTCAGGTGGAGAAAGGGAAGAAGATGAATTGTAGCGCAACAAGAAGAATGAGAACGGTGTAATCACAATGAGAAGGGCATCATGTTTGTGTGACGAGAAGGATAGTGGTGTATGGCCTGCTGGGAGGAATAAAGACGACTAGGAACTTCTAGGAGTTCTATATTTAGGCTCAGAGTGATCATTTTGTATTCCTATCAGAATAATCCTTAAACCAGGGAAATAATTCCTGCCAAACCACAAAAGAGAAGATATTGAGCGTCTTCAAAAGATAAGATACTGAGGGCTTCCAGACCAATAATCAACAGTTATGCAGAGGGCTTCCAGACCAATAATCCACAGTTATGCAATCTGCGGACATGGCAAAATGTTGGATTTGGCTGGATAAATTTTATTGTGACTTTGATCCGTCTACGAAACGGCCTTCTAGGGAATCTCATCCACCATAAAGCACCTCCTAAACACCAAGCCATAAAATAGTCTCATTTGCTTCTTCAATTCCTTCGTACATTGCATGCCATGTTGCCTTCCTATTGATGCATCGGTCTTTTTTTTTTTTTAAAGGTGGAACCCACCGGCAGCCCCTAAAATTGAACTTGAATAAGCTCAAAGTGGGTTAACAGAAAAACTATCTCTGCATCTGGCATTACTTGAAACTGGAATTTGATATGTTAGCTTAGAAATGGTCTCTGTTAGTTGCGACCACTAACTATGCAGCTGACGTTTCTTGAAATTGGTCAGGAATGAAATGTAATATTTTCTAGTAGCCATCCAAGAACAAGTATGATTCCTTGAGTCCTGGTTATCATTTTGCTATAATTTACCTTTTCTGCATCTTGCTACACCCTATAGGTTTGTCAAAGTTTTTAGTTCAAACGGCATGAACGTCACACTGAAATGTTAATAGGTTTACTTCTCATTGCCAGCCTTATTCATTTGTCTTAATTGGATATTACTGTGGCAGGTTCATGAGGATATTAAAGTCTTGGTTTGTTAATGGAGTTTCATACTGGCACTGGAGATGGGAAGCTGTAGCCGGAGTTATTGCTGGTTTCTGTACTTCCATGATGACAGTAATTCTTTTTGGAGTCCTAGGAAAGTTGCTTTCTTACATCTATCAACTTTCTGTGGTGAGAAGGCTTACTTTACCACTCAATAAAGTCCGTTTAAGGAGAGTTTGTTTCCTGCTAGCTTATGTGTCGTTTACTAGTTGGTTGGCTGTTCAATATTTCAGACGGATTGGTCTCCCTGAAATAGCAGTTTACTATAGCATGTAGCACTCATTTTTGTAGAAGTGCTAGAGCCGGTTGGCAGTAAAAGTGGAAATATGAAATTATGTAATATCTTTGTACCAGTAGACAATTTTCACAGTGTTTGTACCATATGTTGCATTCTAGTTCCTTGTGTACAGAACAAACTGGAAGAATAAATACTAGGAAAAGTTTATCCCAGAGAATTATAAGTCTAATATTGTCCTCATGTGCTTTTTCTTTCTAGTTTTTTGCTCTTGAAACCGATAATACCTGAATCTGGTTGGTTACAGTGGGATCAGGTTAACTGGAAGCTTGTTGGTCAAGTAGGAGATTTTATTGTTGAAATAAAGAGCAGAAAGAATACTGATAGAGAATTCGAATTTTACAAAATATTAGCAGAGAATAAGATAAGAAAGGTACTCCAGAAAACCTGAAGCATCCTGCAATGTACTCACAAGATGTTCAAATTCATCACAATTTTGTTGACTCTGCTCTATATGGGACTGTATATTTTTATCACAAACTGAAAACATGAAAATTGAGTTGAATACAGCCTAATTTTCTCATAGAACCTCTTAAGGAAGCACATTTGAAGCTGCTAAAAAGCAACAGTATCTAAAACTTTCCATATTATGAAATGATCCTCTCGATTTCTCCAAGAAGGCGCTCTTTTTCCTTGATCAAATCTTCATTCTGCTTCTGCAGCTCTTCAATTTGCGTAGTCTGTTCAGAATCCTTTCTGTAGTGATGCAAAAACTCAGATTAGTCACTAATGCATAAAGTTAATTTTAAAATGTTGAAATCTCAAAATTGTTTCACATAGCAAGTAGTGAACAAGCTTGGAAAAACATTTCTTCTACAACCATTTGATGTTGAACCACAAAAAAAAATCATACATATGGTAAAGTTGTTGCATGTTTCTGAACTATCATTACTCAGTTTTTGCGTGTGAACATACCTATTCATAAACGCCAAGTTAAGTTTAAGTGAACGGACTTCCTTCTCCAGATTCTCACAACGCTTCATAAGGGATTGCATATCTGAAGGAATTGCTGGTGTTAAATTTCTCTCTTTGGCTTCTGCCATTCTGCATCGACATTGAGACCATATGAAGCGACAAAACATCCGGTTGGACTAAGAGAACTAGGTAGACAGGAAATGCAACAAATATAGAGAACTAAGAGAAAGGACAAGAGACAAAACATGTGGTTGGACTGATCAAACTTTTGGCATGACATGAGAAGGCCATGCAAACATCAGCCTAAAATCTGAACAGGCCATGAAGTTAAAGCATCAGAAAGTGCATAACTTTTGCAAGTATATGGGTGATGAAAAGCATGTATTTGATCTTCCATTTAGAGAGACAATATCACATACTCCAGGACTTATACAATATCAATATTTAACTAACATCTCATGCTTTTTGAGATCCCGTTTCTGATTTCTGCTTCATATCATTGCAGGAAAATCAACTGTAATAAGTCGCATGCAGAGGCAGAGCACGTGCTATCTGTATGAAATTTCTACATCCAATAGCCTTACCAACCACAGAAAGGACTAATCACTAAGAAGGAATGTAGTCGAAAAAGAATTAAGATTCATGCAGGTTCAGAAAGGACTAATAAGAAGGAATGTAGTCGAAAAAGACAAAGATTCATGCAAGTTCTGAGAATGGTTGTACATACTTCCGAGACCGCTCTACCCTTCTCCTCTTCTTAGGATCTCCATTTTCCGCTGCATTTGTTTATGCCAGTTAGAAGAGAACAGCATGAAAGCAGTTAAGTAACAGCATGCATGTCAGATAATATAGCATCTGCGGCTGGTTAAGCCATAAAGCTTTTGAATCTAACAGAATTACACAAGTTCAAACCTCAATATAAGCATGAAAAAAAGTACTAGCATAGGTGGGCTACTCAAAAAGGTATTTACAAATGTCTGACTTGGCACTGGAGCTCAATTTTTTCATTAGATAAGATAGTTTCAGTTTCATGGTAAGCATGGACCTTTCACATTTACTTTGCTGTCTCCTTTGAGAACTGTAAGGTCAATATTTATAGATGTGTAAATTACCTGATTGCACTGATGTCAAAGATCCATTTCGAACTAAACCTTCTTTCTGCGATGTCTGAACAAATAGGAGAATCATCAGCCTTAGCCATCTACTATGTATTCTAAAAGTTGAACATTAGGTAATGTTCCTTCCAATTCCAAGGACATATGACTAGAGAATACCTTTTGGTTGTCCTTCACGTTATCATAGATTCGTTCTCTAATATCTGCAGTTCAACAGGAAATGACTATATTAACAAACTTGTGTGCAAAGTACACACTAATTTTGGAGAAACAACCATCTCAAATAAGTGCACTATGTGCTAAAGTTCCAATTAGTATCATTTCTTAGTTTGAAAATCTAAGAATCATCTCTCTGTTTGACGAAGACCTTGTTTGCATGAATTTTCTAAGACGTACAAGTTGCAAATGGAAAGCAGCATAGCTAATTCAATAGAGACAGCTTATTTATGTTATATTCACCTCTGGCAGTTGAACCATTTTCTGAGCTCCTTGCAGATCCAACTTGATTTCTAGAGCCTTCGAACACATTTAAAGCTTGCGTTCCATTGCTCAGACCATTGTATGCATCAAAACCGGTTGAAATTATTGGTGCAGCAACAGAAGATTCACTTTGAGAAGGTTCCTGTGATACCATATCCATATGGATTGGGTTCGAGGGAGCAATAATACTTTGTAAGG
>JAPFFP010000103.1:17012677-17042924 GCA_026153255.1 Solanum medicagineum | reverse complement strand
AAGGTCTGCGTACAATCTACCCTCCCCAGACCCCACTTGTGGGATTTCACTGGGTATGTTGTTGTTGTTGTTGTATATATTACATATACAATTCAGTTGTAATGGATAGTAGAGTTGCTATAGATGATAAATATTTTCCAAATATAGTATTTCTAAATAATAAACAAGAATATATTTAAAAACAATATATATATATATGTATGTAATAATATCGGATTGGTTTAGTCTCGGATTGATTTTTTAAAGTTAAAATTAAACCAAACCAAATATAGTTGGGGTTTTTTTTTCCAATACCAAACCAAGCAAAAACTAAACCATTAGTCAAGTTTTTTCTATCAGGTTGACTCGATTTACGATTTGATTCGATTTTGTTGACCATTATCTCCAACTCGTAGAAAACCATGGATCACGACAATTTATAATCTGGCTTTCAATGAAATGTAAATCCACATCCAATTGGCTTGGTGATTGCTGATTATTGAACAAGGCCTTTAAAACAATAGGATTTATTTCAGTTGCTGCACTTTGCCTTCATACATTATTTCATGACAATAACTAGTGAGTTCTGTTTTATTATATCAGATGCATTAGAGTTTTGACATTTCTATTCTTTCATCTGTGGGCAAAAAGCTATCCAATGAATGTCCCCGATGTTTCAACTTTTTTTATGTGACATTATTACAGACATGTCTCACTTGCCCTGTGTAGTAATTAACATGAACACAAGGCTGCAATATGTGTAACGGGAGGGTAGAGAGGTTGCTTCCAACAAACCCTTCAAACCCAGGTACGAAATGAAATCAAAGGAGAAAGAGCAACAGTTTGTTGCTCACCGGAACATTTCATAAACATAAAAGTTCCAAAATTTGTGAAAATTACAGAACTTACACAATCTTATCAAATAAGCAGTGCGTTGTTCTGTTTTTTTCCTAAACACAAGATGTATGAACTGAATTGCATGGAATAAGACTTACTATATTTGGCTTGGTTTGGTTTTATACAGTAAATAGATGTAATTGGTTTGACTTCATTTTAGGTAAAACTCGAATCAAACCAAACCTTAAACCCCAACATTTCAAGCTTTTCCAGTTCAACCTGAACATTTCCTCTTGGAGATTGCAAGTGGTATATATTATTCAGATGAACTAATCATTTTATACTGTGTTTTCGGAATTTGACAAGTACTGTTGTTTAGGAAGTCAGAACTGTATCCCAAAGAGAAACCCCATAGACAAACACACAATTGGAATTGGATAATACCAATGTATTAGCTCAAGAAGACGAAACCGAATTGTTGTTTAAACAGGAAATGGCAAATTAAGTTTATTTAGATCCCACACTTATAAATATTTTGAATTCAACTAGTTGTTATAACAGGAATTGCATACCAAGGATAAAATGTCATGAAATAAACAAGCTTGGCAGAGGAACCAAACTCATTTTTCTTTAAATAAATAACCTGAGTTCAAACTCACATGAGCTGAATTGGGTTCAAGTGTTCATGTACACCTCTACAGTTATTAGTCTTACTAGCACACTGCATTACACACAACTGACATGATCAATCCAGGAAAAAACAATCACCATCTCTTTCTAACACAATTCCCTCAACTGTCATCGGTAGCTACTTAATTTTACTAATTCTAGAGCAGGGAAAATATAAGTACAAGGTTAGAAACTACCGTAACATCCTTTAAGAGAAACAGATCAACCAACCTTTGGCGAACCACTTCTGCTGGAGTTTCTCTGGAAACCATAGCTACTTAGAACTTGTGAAGAATAACATGCCAAACACTGTGTACGAGATTGGAAGTTATCATAAGATCCTTAAAGAGAAAAGGACAGTACAAACATCAACAACCAATTCTGTTGGCATTGCCTTTTTTCCATGGACTCTCACGATAACTCTGCACTGGACACCAGTTGTCAAAGCTGTTAGGCAAGTGAAACAGTTAACTCATATAACGCCATAACTCATTGGAGAATCATCGAATTAATGGACCATCTGATGTGATATCAGGAAGATCTGAACTAGTGGAGAAAGTCAGCCATTTCTTCCTCTCGATAAACTTAATGCATGGTTGCAAGACCATTCCGATTGCAACAGCAGCAAGACTTACAACCATAACTTTGACTGTAGAGAATGCCAATACAACAACGATGAGAATGGATGGAGGTATACACAACAAGATGGCTCCGATTGTTCCCCCCGGTATCTTGAATGGGCGTGGGGCATTTGGATGCTTAATCCTTAACCATACAAACGCTATAAATTCCAAGATCATTCCGAAGCAATACAAGAAATTTTCTGCTGCTACTATCTCCTGAAAGCTCAACCATGAAAGTAAAATCACACCAGAAGCCGAGAAGAGAATCCCGAGTACTGGAGTACCATAGCGAGATCTCTTTGCGAAGAACTCAGGAAGCATTCCCCTCTCAGCCATACCAAGTAACTGAAAAGAGTCACTGCTCATTTCAGCTACAAACATCCCCATGTTTGATACTGCAGCAGCCCCTTGAACCCAACATCTAAGCCAAACTCCACCAAGTATCTTCGCAACGTCTGAGAAATAGCCATCAGTCCACAAGTCACGTTCAAGGGGAACTGCTCCAGTACCAATCATCAAAGGGAAAAGGTACGAAAGAACAACTAAAATGACAGCATAGAACAGAGCTTTAGGCAGCGTCTTTTTTGGGTTACGTACTTCTCCAGCAAGAGTACTTATCGAATCCCAATAGTTCAGATTCCAGAAAAGAGTATTCAGATACAAGTTCCAATCAATACTGTGTATATCTGCCACCAACCATCTCTGAGGCCTAATTTTGGGAATTGAAATGAGCCCCATAACTACGAAAGGTAAGATTGACAATATACCAAGTGAGACAGCAACCCATCCGACAATGGTTAAACCTCTGTAGTTCATGTAAGTGAGAATCGCGGTAAGTGCTAAAACAGCTAGAATCCTAGGAAGTCCACCACCTAATGCAGGGATAGCTGATTTAAGGTAATCTAGGAACATAACAGGGTAAAGTGCATTGTCAATGACTCCACTAAGCCATTTCATCCAACCTTGTTGGAACCCCCAATATGGACCTAAAGCAGATGAAACCCACACAACATAACCACCATTCTCAGGGAACATAGTGCCCATTTCAGCAGTAATCAGTGCCTCAGGGGCACTCCATATTAACGGGAAAATCAAGAATCCAAGAATAGCAAAAAGAGGACCAGCTGCCTGCACAGTGTCCTCAACACCAAAAGGTCCACCAGAAACCTCATAGAAAATGAGGAAAATTAATGGCAAGAGTGAAACTTTCCTGGATTTATTTGATCCAGGAGACGGAACCTCGTTAATCCCTATGTACTCAGCACCATTGTAATCTCCCATAGGAATTGCAGCTTCTCTTTGAGCTGAAACCCTCAATTTCTGCATTTTCCAGTAAACATCTCCATCAAAAAGAAGCAATTTTTTTAACAATTGATAACATGGGGTTGTTCAAGAAAGCAGTTAAATTACAGCAACAACAACAAAACAATCAATCATGATAAAATTACATAAAGGGTCATTGTTTTTTTCATCAAAAACTCAATCTTGAACAGTTCCCAGAAAATTTTCACTACTCATCTAGTAAATTGTCATGCATCAGATCTCAGTCAACATAGAAGATAATTAAAAAAATTTATAGCAATTAGCATAACTAATTAAGAAAAAGATAGAAATGGGGTAAAGAAAATAATGACCATGAAGAAAGATAAATCAATTTGGGAAGTTCCACCATTTATAGCCCACAAAAGCTTATGGAAAAGCGAAAGATTTTTCAAGTAGAAAAGAGATACCCAAAGGATTCTGATAGATCAAAGGTATTGTTGCTCCTGAGAATTTGCAGGGGTCAAGGGGCTGATATAGGCGTGGAGGGGTGGGGAGCAAAGGGAAGTTTGTGATGCGTGGCAGAAAAGCAGATTGACATTTCAAAGCACATAAAATGGCACGATTTCCATACTCAAATGATTGTAATATATCATAATATATTAATCGAAAAAATATTGACCCCTTTTCATTATACTAGTATTTTCTCTATTCTATTTTGCGTAAACTGATTTAATTTTATATATTTTTTCTAAAAAAAATCTTTAGAATGTATAGTCTAAATGATTTTAAAATATTTATCTATTTATAAATTATTTTATTAGAAGTAAAAAACATTAAAATTTAAATTTTAACTAATTATAAAAAAAATTTTAAAAAAGCATACAATATAAAATGAGACAAGAAAGTATTACTTTTAATATATGAAGAGAAAATAATTTTTTCATATTTTATGTAATATTGTTTTCATATTTTATCTAATTAATTTTTTCAAAAATTAAAATTAATGTCAATTACTAATATAAAAATTACAAGTAAAATACTTATGTTAGTAGGTATTTTTTAAAAGACAGGTAATATTAAATTGAACAAATAAAATAAAACGGAGAAATAAAGTAATACGGTACATATTTTTTCTTTTTCTTTTTCTTTTTTGAGATAAATAAATGTAGATGGACCATTTTTAGGAATTTGGCGTCTTAAATTTATTTTTGTGCTTAATGCTTAGGGCCGAACATTTTGTATTCATTTTTAGAAAATTAAACAAACTGGATTCAAAACTATGAATCAGTTTAGCTCCCTTTTTTTTTTGACGTGATATCAACATCGCTATTTTGTGATATTTCGTCAATGTATTAATATCATAGTAATATTTGAATTTTAAATTTATTAAAATTTTGATCTTATTTATGAACTATAAATTTTAATGGCATCTATATACTCTTATGATATTAAGGAGAATTTGAGCAGTTGTTTCACTGAAACACTGTCTGTTCCTCCTTAATGTCATCAAGGTAATACTCTGAATATCAAGGTGCAAATAAGTTGTGTTTTTACTAAACTACTGATTTTTCATCCTTGATACTCTAATCGTATCAAGTGGTAATTGAACAATCTTTTCATTAAAGTACTACATATTTTTCTTTGATGCCAACAGAGTTTATGTACTCTAAATGGTTTTAAGGAATAACTGAGTAACATTCTCACCGAAGCATTGTTTCTTTCTTTTATACCATTAGAGAGTATATATACTATGAAGGTTCTTACTTCATACCAAAGTATTTTTAAAATATGAGATAATTTATAATCGTATAAATATTTATAAACCTGCGATTAAATTCTAATCTTATTTCATTCTAAATTTTGTATTATATCAAATATGTACTTAAATTGAGACGAATAGAGTAATAATATGAAATAAATTTGTTTTTGAGAAAACATGGCATGTGCACTTGCTGGCCACAAAAGAGTGGACATGAATAATTGGGCCATTATAGGCCCATAGGCTTGGATCAATTGCCCCCAACTAAGGAGACCTGGCCCAGGAACTTAATTCTTTTTTCAAAATATATCCAATATTGAAATTCTACCCCAATTTTGGGAAAGAAATATAAACTTAAAAAGAATAGAGGGTCTATTTGTATTTTTCAAAATTAACGAGGAAGTTGAATTTGAAATTTTGGAAGTTTCAGACTAATGTCACAAATATAAATAAGTATCAAAGAATTTTAAAAGGTTTAGTAGATCATATAATATATTTATATTTTTCATGTTTCTAAGTAACTGATATCAAAATAATAATGAAAAGGCGATATTAAATGCCACTACAAAGTATAAATATTTTCTCTATCTCATATAAGTTATTTTTCCCTTTAAAAATTATAAACAAATTGGGAGTATTTTTGTCGTAGAAAAATTTGAATTTGATGATGATTATTAACAAAGCAAAGCCAAGTCCACCATGCCGCAATTATATTTTATGTCTCCATTTACTTTTTCACTTAAAAGGATAAAATAGTCTTTAGAATTTTCTGAAAAAATTGCACTCATTGTAGGCGTGCAGTGTTTTTTTCTATATTATTACCCAACATATAAACCCCACCTTAATTGCCACCCCCCAAACCCCTCACCAATTTTGTAGAAATGTTATATTTTCTCCATTTTAATTTCTATGACATAATTCTATTTTAAAATTTATATTTTTTAAAATTTTGATCATACATTTTGACATACATACATATATATAATAACACCACCACCATGAATATACCTAGTGAAATCTCTCAAGTGGGGTCTAAAGAAGCGTAAAATATACGCAGACCTTATCACTACCTCATAGAGATAGAGTGGTTGTTTCTGAAAGACCCTCATCTCAAAAGCAGAAAATAATAAATATATATATAATTTGAAAAATAGAATTTATATATTGAAATTACATAAAATGTGCTATAAATTATACGATACAATATTTAAAGAAAACACAAATAAATTACGATCAATAATTTTATTGTTTCATTCTTAAATTTCAAATTATATCATATAAAATGAGATGAAGAAAGTAAAGAAATCCCCCTTAAACGAATTAATGTAAGAAAATATTTGCATTTATCATATTGTTCTATATAATTAGATGCATGTGACCGCTCTTAAGTCTTAATTAAGAATTTTGAGGAAAATGCCCTCCAAACGAGTTAATTGTCCTTAAATTGACCATGAGACAACTTGTATTGATAGTGCTAGGAAATATCCAAAACGAAAACTCTTAAAAAGTCAAAAATATTTATTTTAGATAATTAAGACATTTGATCAAACTAGACAAAATTAAGTGTT
This sequence comes from Solanum medicagineum, assembly GCA_026153255.1. NCBI lineage: Eukaryota > Viridiplantae > Streptophyta > Magnoliopsida > Solanales > Solanaceae > Solanum > Solanum medicagineum. Next base: position 17,036,226 of record JAPFFP010000103.1, on the reverse strand, counting down.
TTTGGATAGGCAGTAGAAGATGTATTTAAGTACAAATTTATTATTTTAATATTGTCAAAATATTTTAAAACTCAATTAGAGAAATGCAAACTACTTTAAAAAAACTTCTGAAGATTATGAGAATTATCGGCCGACATATTTCACTGTTTTATTGCTTTAGCATGTCCATTTCATACAAAAAGAAAAAGAAGGAAAATATGTAATACTACTTATTATTTTCTCAGTTAATAAGTAAATAAAATTATTTATTTATTCCATTCGATTATTTTACCTAAGTAGTGTCCCTAGTTATTAGGGAAATCCATAGTTTTTTCCTCAAAAAACGTCATCCTCATTAATGCTTGATTATATTACTTATTTAATTAAGGTACATAATTAATTAATTAACACAACTACCTAGCTAGCTAGAGTTGATCAGAACAAATCACTGTTTTACACCTTTAATTAAGCCGCCATACTCATAAACGTCTAATTAGACAAGATCGATAGAACACAAGAGTTAATTAAGAAAAAAAATGTAATTCTAAATTAAATACCTGATTGTTATTATCACCATTAATCTGCTGAGTAGTTTTCTTGTCTGCTGCTGAAGTTGCAGAATTTTGAAGAGTTTCTGATGTTGTTGTTGGCACCATTTAATTAATTTGTAGGTTAAACAGAGATGGATTTTGAAGAGTTTCTCTCTGATTTAGTTCATGAAGAAAAGAGAGTTTAGAGAGAAGCAAGAAAGCAAGTGTACAAGGTCAAAGGGACATTGTTATATATTTATATTTGTACTAGTGGCATGTGTCCTTGTTTAGCACAGCCAAATATTTATATTTAAAAAAAAAAAAGAGATCAAATTTTGCGAGCATTTTATTATATTTTGATATAACTTTAATTTATGATCATAAAATTTAAAAATCTTCTTTATTCTCTTAAATTTTGTGTCAAGTCAAACTAGTAAATTCTTTTTAAATAGAAAAAATATTTTTTATTTGAATTTATGTGACATTTTTTTTTGACATAATGTATTCTAAAAGAATATTCATTTAAATGTCCAAAATTTATATTCTTTTATCTCGATTTATATGATATAGATTTTTTATTTCATTCAAATAATATAGTTATTTGATATATAGAAATAATCTTAGTTTATCCTCAATGAAATAATGTATGATCACTTTTAAATTTGTATTTACCTGAAAATTTTAGATTTATGCTGTATTAAATCAGCTCATTAAATATAAAAAATGTTTTTATTTATTTTTATTATATATTTTTTGAAATACTTCATTTTTTACACTAATATAGTCGTTGCAAGATATTTAAAATAATTATTTAATTTTATTTGAATAGTTTAAAAAGTAAGACTTAATTTATCATTTTATATTTGGTTTACCTTAATTCTAACATTTAGATGACTTAAAATAATTGATTCAGGTGATATAGTAAAGTCACAATTAAAGCATCTAAAAAAATAATATTGTAAAATCATAGTTGAAGCAATTTGAATTAAAATAATTAATTAAGGGACGATGTGCCCAACCCATTCGACGATTCACCAAATTGACCTTCAGCTCACTCAATTGCACAGTCTAAACATCCTTCAATAAAATGGACATAATTTTTTACTCCTTAATTCATCCCAATTTTATTCTCACCCTGATGAATTAACCTTAACACCTATGTATAAAATTAGAATCACTCGTTATGATATCATACACATAAGAAGAATAATTTGTATCTTAGTTTAGAAATTTTTAGGATGTTACATTCGTCTCCCTGAATATTATAAGATAATAATAATTAATAATGTAGGGTACTCAAAATCCAATTATTTATGTGATATTTCTTTTATATATTTTATAAGTTATATTAGAATATAATAATGTAATATGTGAACTGAAATTGAGCCAATCCCATCATGCAAGCAAGCTGAATGCTTGTCTATTTGTGCCCCCATTTGTGGGTGTAGTGTGGGGATGATTGGAGAGTATACATAATTATAATTATATTTCATGCAATGATAATTTGAATAGAGTATATAATTAGATAGATCAACTAAAAGTAAAGAATAGAATGACAAGCATCAAATCACTAAACTGCAATTAACTACTCAAATCATGTTTGGTTAATAAAGTTAGATTTAAAATACATGATAGCACTTTTTGGAATGGAATGTATATATAAATTAAGCATTTGAAATTTTATCTCTAATGATATTTTTTAAAATTAGTGATAGAAATGAAGATATTTGAACTAAGGGTCAAATTGATAACTTTTCTTACTTCTTCTTCTCTTGAATTATCATAAATTTTTAACTCAATTTGTTTTAAAAATTGAATTGAAAAATATTTAAAAAGTTAAATTTTATTTGAATGAAAATACAATTTAAAAAGTCTCCAAATTTAATTATTTTAATTTCTTGAAACTAAATTTGTAAACGAGGACCTAAAGGTATAAAAAGAATTTAAAAAAGAGTAATAGTTTTATCGAAGTAGTGGCCAAGTTTTTAGAGAAAAAATAAGTGTTTTGAGCAACAACAAATATTTATTTTAAAAAGTTCCTCCTGTACTTTTGAAGCATTAGTCAAATACAAATACAATTTCCTCATTGGCAAAATAGTTTTTAATCAATTAGTCTAACATAAATTACTACTTTCTAATGGTACTTTTTAATAAGCGTTTATGTGAAAGAACTTTTAAAAAAGAAGTAGAAGAATTTATGGTAATGTAAACGATTAAGATCAATTCATAAAATCATGATTCACCCAATTTACTTAGATCAAAGCAGGTTAGTAACTCTTTATTTTATTTATTCATATCAGACTTGTTCAGTTCAATTCATTTTAAAATTAGGATGATATATAATTTAAAATTCAATAGACATGTTTTTATTTAATATGTCGTTATATATAACTGTAATACAAAAAAAAATTATTAAAAAACAAAAGTGACTTGAATTATAACTCGACTTTAAGTTCCAGTTTGCTCTCCTAAGTAATTTGACCTACCTATTTATTCACTTAACTCGTTTTAGCTCAATCAAATTTATTTGTCACCATTAGTAGATATTAAAATCTTGATCAAACATACAATAAAATAATTTTCCTCCATTCTTTTCCCTTTTTTTTTTTTTGGGGGGGGGGGGGATCAATTCTTTCCCCTCTTTCTTCTTGGAAAGGATTCAAGCAAATTAGCACTTCACCAACCAAAGTTAGATTTCTTTTTAACCTTTTGGATCTCCCGTGACATTTACAAATTATTATGTGTTACTTTACTAAAATTATCATGATTATGATGATGATATATTTATATATTATTATTATTATTATAAGATGAACACTTTCTTGCTAAACAAATCTCACCCAAACCTCCATTGATCCTATCCTTTTTTTCCCACTAAAGAAACATAAATTCATAATCCAACTTTTATATATACATCTAAACAAACACATTTCCTTACCTCATCAAAGATCTCTCAAATTTCACCACTTTGGCTCTATGTCCTTGTACACTTTTCAATTGTTTCCAGTTTGGGTGTTTTTTTTTTTTTTAAAAAAAAAAAGATTGAGACAATTTATGTGGTCATACTAATTAAATAAAGAACTTATATAAATGGGAAAAGAGTCAAAATTGCCCTTATACTATCAGAAAGCATTATAAAATGCCCTCCATTTAAACTTTGGGTCATTTATGCCCCTGTACTATCAGAAAGGGTCAAAATATCTTTGTATTATCAGAAACGAGTCAAAAATGTCTTGGTTTAAACAACACTAATGGACTCAGGGTACTTTTGACTCATTTTTGATAGTACAAGGGCATTTTTGACCCTTTCTGATAGTCCAAAGGCATAAATAGCCCAAAGTATAAACGAAAGGTATTTTTTATCCTTTCTGATAGTACAAAGGTATTTTTGACCCTTTTTCCTATATAAAAATATCATCACCAAGTGGCAGAGCTAAAGTGTAACTAAAGGAAGCTAAGCAAAATATAAATAAGTAAATACATGCATTAAGAATTAATTAATATATTTATGCTATATAATTTTTATGAAAAAGTATTTTCAATTGTCATCTTCAATTGTATTCTTAAAAATAATACATGTCATTAAAGTTATAGCGAAATAAATGAAATCTCTCCATGCTTAATAAAAAGAATAGTTTGAGTGTGTGAGTTAGCAATATTTTTTATTGATGGGATATATATATATATATATATTGACATGATGTCCTATGTTTTAACATATATATAGTTAGCAACACTTTTTTTATTTTTTAATACAATGTTTGCTGTTTATATTGAAATCACAAATATTTAAATTTGTGTCACGTAAAATTCATATAGGACAAAGACGTTCACTTTAGAGTTAGTTATTATTTCATGCATTGCACGCTTGATCTTATTTTAATGGCTTTTTAAGATCCCACGCATTCCATAAAGTCTATAAAGCCAAACTCCTTTGGGTGAAAAAGCTATGAGTATAATTTTGTCCAAAAGTTAGAAGGCAACATAAGAAGAAGAATAAGAAGAATGAAGATTTCGAGATCTATATAGCAATTCAAGTAATGAGTGTTTTAACTTAAAGGCCCCTTCTTTGAACTACTCTGTCTTTAGATATTTGTATTTTCTTTTTCCCTTTTTGTTAGATATTGATGGATGTGCGAATTGGCTGAAAAGGAAATCTTTCAAATAGGTGATTTTGAATTTGATGCCATTTGATTTGTATGTGTTTCTTGATCGATTTTATCTGAGCTATTATACTCGAAGAATAGTGATTGTAGATGATTCCCCTTGTTAACAAAAAAAAAAAAAGAAGAAGAAGAAGAACATATTTCCAATCTTTTGATACGAATAATTTATTTGTACTTGATATTTATATTAAAATAATATATGTATCTATATTAAACATTCATCGCTTAATTATGGTGAGTTTATTTATATTATTAGCTTATAAAATAATTAAAATATGACAATTTGATACGATCAAGTATAATTACCGATCTACTATTGACTAACATTTCTTTTCTACTTTTGTCCTTTTCATGTCATGTAAAGATACTTCAAATGTAGACTATTGATTTAATGTTGAGCTAAATTAGTAAAAAGTCACTTTTTATATGGTGTCATATTATTTGTTTTGGATTATATTTATACAATTTTTTCGAAAATGTCTTGTGTCATCAAGAGTATCAATTACACATGTATATGCATCTTTTCTTTTCCTACGACTAATAAGAAACTTTATTTGTACACTTAATAATTATTGTTAAGAGATTTTAAACATAACATATAAAACCCTTGTAAAGTGTATGGATCAATAATATATATTTAAAATTTTATGATGATAGGAATTACTTTTCAAAGACGAGATCAAAAATTGATATTATCAACTCCAATTTAACAACCCTATATATAAATTCAATTTGAATAAGACTTTCCAACTCCTTTGATTCTGTTCACATTATTTTATACAAGAGCAAAACATCAACTTAGTCACAATAACTTGTCACATCTCTGATCTAAAACCTTTCGTTTTGTCAAGAAAACATGTGTTCGAATATTTTTCAATTATGGAATATTTGATACAATTTCAGCCACTTGCTTATCCTCAATAATTATAATAAAAACAATTAACTATTTGAAAATGTTTTGGTAGAAAACAAAAATGCAAATCATTAAAATCTGAATGTCGGATCCTCTAATACCCGATCGGGTTGCTTATTATCAGGAAAATGTTCAATAAGTACTTATTTGTTAAGATTAGAGCGACCAATAGAAATGAAATATGCAGACAACTTTATACATAAATCTCATTTCGTGATGCATTTCTCCCGTATGCATCTCGATGTCCTATTCTCTTAGATACATTCATCTTCTATAAATTTCGATGTCTGCTGATGTATCTAAAAGCTTAGGAAGATATTTCGAAATTCATAAAATTTTAAGAAATCTTTATAATTTGAAAAAGAATTCCACATCGATAAGACCAAAATTAAATAGGCTTTTCCACTGAAGTCAAAACCAATCATATCATCAGTTTGTTAAGTATTCTCTCTCTCTTTTATTTTTTTGCCAATTTATTTTCTTAAAAATATTTTATTTTCTTTCCTAAATAATAAGATTTTAATGTAGTGTTTGGATTAACTTTTTTAAAGTGACTTTTAAGTTAAAAATTAAAAGGCATAAGTAAGATACCTCTTACTTTTGACTCTAATATACTCATTTGTTGTATATTACTTGATTCATGTTGACCTGACACAATATTTAAGAAAGCTTTTATTATGAGAACAAATTATCTCACTATATATATATGTGTGTGTGGGGGGGGGGGGATAACTTAATCATCATTATGGTATAAATAGTGGAGCAAATAATTCAAGGAATATCTGATGTTTCAACCAAACGTAAGATAAAATAATTTGTGTTTCATATGAAATTGTTATACCTCCTCTACCTTACATTAAACGATCCTAAGCGTAGAGGAAAAAAAATTGTAATAAAATCTTAGCTTCTTGATTTTTAAAATTGGACAAGTAAAATAAAATACCTATATTTGGCATAAAGGGCAAATAATATGAAATGAAGAGAGCATGTATTTCCAAATTATATGTGCCAAAATTATGTCCATCGAAGCAAAGTCAATTTTCCCGTGACAAATTAAAATGCCAACGAACTTTAATAACAAAGAACAAGTGATGTTAGGGTTGACACTGATAGCTACAACGTTTACATATACAAATATGAGTACAAGTATATATATGTTCTAACACACACAATCTTATTATGTTATATAATAAGAAAAATAACTTAATTATGCTTATAAGCTACTGTTTACCTAATTTTTGCTTAATAATTATAATTTCATTTGCTATAGGTATTTTCGCTTGTCTGTTTCTCTAGCCAATATACAAACAAGGCAACTATATACAATTTATGTGTATATATAGTTATGAATTTCTTATAACTTATACAAATATCAAAAATTGTATGCAAAATAAGTAATATTTATGATTTTTTAAAATAATTTATGCAAATCAAATGTATTAACAAATTTTATACAAATAAATGGGGTAAGTATATAACAAATTTGAATGTATTTAATTAGGAATCGAATTTCACAAATTCTAGAAAAATTAATTATACCATAGCCTCACTCAATAATTAATCAAAACTATAACTAAAATACCTAATTACCATTAAATGTTTGCTATTTCGCGTAATCTTTCCTTTTAAACAGGGCTATTTGTGCACCAAATTGCTCTTATGGGCTAGTCCTTGTCCAATAGAGTGGACTAGGCCTATTTACGTTTTCTGCTTAGGGATACAAATTTGGACCAATTAGCAAGGCATCTTCAAGTCCAACAGAGTGAATCGGGCCAACGAAAAGCCCATCAGGAAGTCCATTCTTAGGCCTTTCAAAATCTAGGGTTTTTCCTTCATCCCTATAAAAGAGAAGTTCAAAGCTTCTGCTGTGCTTTGTTCTTCCATTGCCTCCAGAACCCTAGCCCCAAACCCCTCAGGTATGTTTCAGTCTATCACTAACTAATAATCTTCCTCCACATTTCATCTTGTTTATGCTAGTGCTCCTCCGCTGTTGATGCTGTAGTCTTCATGTTGTTGAATTTGTATATGCGAATGTGTTTGATTTGAAAATGTGTGTTTAGGTCGATAAACTTACATCTTAACTGATAAGTTAGGAGTTTTTTTGTGTGTTTATGCGTTGTGCCTCAGTTTTACTAGCTAAGATGTGCGTGATTTGCATATTGCTATACCTTGATAAGATTGCAATGTGGAATACTTTTTCGAATCAGTGTGAGTAGGGTAGTGTTGTTCAGTTAGACGAGGAAATATGTGTGTTTGGATTGGATTTCAGTTTATGTTTAGTCTCAGAAACCCTTCTTAAATCTCTCTTTATATGATCTGAAATTGGTATAAATCTGGCCTTTATATGGGTTTTTTTGTGTGTATTGAACTATTCATAGTAGTTACAGGATTTTGTTAGTGTATGTATACTCAATTCTTTGTAAAAGACACTATTTCCCAACTGAGCCCTCTTGATGTCACGAAGAAAGTGTCAAAGAAATGTTTTGAACGAGACTTATAGGACATGGGCAATGCCAGAAAATTGTATTTAGTGCGTACAAAGAACATATGTTGTATATTCTTACTTGTACATCTATAGCTGGTGTGTATGTGATTGCTTTTTATCAGTATCTTTGGCTTGCTTTACTGATTATTGAAATAATCTATTGAAGTTGATTTTTCTTAAAAACAATAATATCAAAGTCTGGAGAACCTAATTACGGAAATAAAATTGTTCTCTATTTTGCTCATGATTGTGATGGATGCTTGCTTGACATGTGTTATGTCATTGCAACTGCAGGTAAGTCATGAAGCACAACAACGTTATACCCAATGGGCACTTCAAGAAGCATTGGCAGAACTACGTAAGGACATGGTTCAACCAACCAGCTAGGAAAACAAGGAGACGTGCTGGTAAGCTACCTGCTTACTGAATTGCTGGCGTGATTATAATATTTTTTAATCAAATTTGATTGAACAATACTAACATTTTCCTACCTCCTTTATTATGTTGTCAATAGCTAGGCAGAAGAAGGCCGTGAAAAACTTCCCTAGGCCAACAGCTGGATCACTTCGACCTATTGTTCATGGACAAACACTTAAATACAACATGAAAGTCCGTGCAGGCAGGGGATTTTCTCTTGAAGAACTGAAGGTACTATTCTTGTTACTTGTATGTCATTTGCTATATAACTTGCTCCTAGTAAAAGCCCAATCAACCAAAACCAATCCATTGTGTAAAAATAAGTTCTTTTTTGTTAATCCTACCCGGAGCAAGTTCTGTACTTCCCTGGTTCTTTTGTTTTAAACTGCCTATTAATTTGAATTGCGTGTATGTTTGATCTTCTCATTACATATTTGGTTCAGGCTGCTGGGATTCCCAAAAAACTAGCACCGACCATAGGCATTGCTGTTGATCATCGCCGTAGGAACAGATCCTTGGAAGGTCTCCAGACCAATGTCCAGAGGCTTAAGACTTACAAGGCTAAGCTAGTTATCTTCCCAAGGCGTGCTAAGAAAGTCAAGGTAAATTCAAAAATTGTTTTCCTTTATCGTGCTAGCTTGGGTTCCTGTAATGGTGTCTAAACACCTTATGCATTAAATTCACCTTGAACTACTCTTCCTTCCAGGCTGGTGATTCTACTGCGGAGGAACTTGCTACTGCCACCCAGGTTCAGGGTCCGTACCTGCCCATCACTAGGGAGCAGCCTACTGTTGACTTTGTGAAGGTCACGAATGAGATGAAGTCATTCAAGGCCTATGACAAGCTGCGTATTGAGCGTGCAAATGCTCGCCATATGGGAGCCAGGTTGAAGAGGGCAGCTGAAGCAGAAAAGGAAGAGAAGAAATAAGCAATTAAGAGTTGTTCTGTAGTATGTTAAGCATTATTAACTTTCTGGTAGACTTTGTGGTGAAAATTTTATCATACAATCATTTTGAGGAACTCATGTTTTTGATCTTATTCAAGGATTTTGTTTTGTTTGTGAAATTATGCAAATCTTTTGATTAAAGCTTAAACCACCTCCCCTGTTGTGATAGTGGAAGTGTCCCTTTTTTTATTTATTTGCTCTTGCTAAGTTACTGCTTGTGCATGCTAACATTTCAGTATTTAGGACGCTTTATTATAAAAATGTGCCATGGGAGCATTTTAGTTGGTCTCTTGCTTCAAATTAACATTATCATGGTACACCTCAATAGAGTCAACACACATTTTGTTTAATTATGATTAAGAAACAAAAATTTCTATTAAAACACATATTCGGTGTTGGCTTAATGTAACCATACGACAGGAATAAGTTTATTAACTTACCGCCACACTGCCTTTCATTATTAATGACAAATAATATGCTTAATTCTATTATTTTAATACTATTAGTTTATATCAATATAATAAAAATACATCCTAAAAATATTAGTTCATATCATTTGACTTTTAAGCGAAAAATTATGATGACAAAAAGGATTGAAGGGAGTAATTCTTTGCTAAATTGCGTGAAATTTTCACTTTTGATATCATATTTGTGTCGAATGCTTTAAAAATATTACTTTTGAGAATCTGATATACATCCGCTGACATATTTGATGAGTTTGCATAGAGCCTTTGCCAAACTAGCGCAACTAGATCATTTATTATACCAAAAATAAATTATCATCTTGAATTCCTTTTATGGAAAAATCTTTTTCGCCAAAATGGTCCAAATTCATGTTCACACTACAATTTTTTTAATTTAAATTTTTTTTATAAATTTATTTATTAGTTAAGTTTTAATGCATGGAGAGGTTTTCCAATACATAAAGAATGGACTAATTCCTAACATCCTAATAATCTCTACAAGTGTAGGCAATTTTGCACATTGGCCAACACTTATACACACTCAAAAAATTATTATATGAAAAGTATATTCACCCCTTAATTTGCTTGTAAACCAAACTCTTCCTTTATGATATTTTCACTTTCTTTAAATTTTTCATAAAGTATAAACATTATTTTTTAAATTTAAAAAGTGAAAAATATTAATTAATATATAAGCTAATGACATTTTTAATAAATCTCTAAAATCCCCGTTTTCTATTTTACCCTTGATTCACTTGAATCTGCTCTCAATTTAACCGTTGTCATGGATGGAGGCATGAAGAACAAACGCGGCGCTGCTACTCAGGTCGACAAGGTGCTTTTTACACCTCCTTTACCTAAAATTGAAACAAAAAATTACTGAATTAATACAAAAAATTACCAAGAGAAAACGAGAATTGCAGGAAGAAGAAGCAATATTTGTGGAGAATAGAAAAAGGATCTGAGAGTGAAAATAGTTTGTCTTCCTTCTTGTAGATAGAACGCTGATTTTCTTCCCACCACTTCTTTGCTTCCTTCTCAGTTTTTTTATGGTGATTCATGGGGATCTAAAATTGAGTCATATATGTTGCTGATTCATTGGTACTATACGGGTTTAGGAAAATATAGCTATTCATGTGTGTGGTATGTATCTTGTATGGTGATTCATTTCAAAACTATGAGTTGTTCACAAATTTTTATGGTAATTCGTTAAATATGGTGATTCATTTATATATAAAAATCGGGTCATATATGTTGTTGATTCACTGGAAATATATGGATTGAATACAGTGATTCATTGGGACACTATTTCTAGTTGTTATAGGTTGATGATTCATTGGATGCATCATACAAGGATGATACACCAATGTATCATATTAATGGGTTGATTCATTGAAACAATGGATCATACAATATGATTCATTGCAATAAAAATAGTTAACACATGGTTGATTCATCAAGTTAGATATTGATTACAATGAATCATGACTTATGAATCATGTATGGCGCAATGTTTTCGTAAAAATGGTAGTGTATCCGCATAATTGTCTTTTTGGGATTTTTGTGAATATGAAAAAGGTTAGGATAAATTAAAATTTCTTTACTTCAATATGAGATTTATGTAAATTATACTATTTATTTATACACATGAAAAAAATAGAAGATTTTAACTATAAAATTGCATTTGAGATGTAGAAAATACAAAATAATTGATTTAATTAAGGACAATTTTTTAAAGAATGTATTTATTTAGGTATTAAAATATTTTAAAGTACAATTTATGTGATGATCAATTAATGTTTTTCATATATATTGGTGTATTTGATAGGAAAAAAATATACACATATATGTGTGTGTATTTTTCTTAATATATGATTAAAAAACTCTTAATTAATAACAAAATATGTAATTATTTAAAAGTATAAATAGGATTAATATATATGATATACAATTATACATATATACGACCTCACATGGCATCTAGTGCCATAGTCCATATTGGGCCCACTATCACTAATAAGTAACCCAACTTTAATTATGAAGGCCAACTTGTTTAGATTAGGATCATAATAGAATATTTACGTTAATTTCTATGCCAATACTCCAATATATATACACCCATTCCTCTTCTTCAATCCCATCACAATCACACAGCTCTTCTTCTCCAGTTTTCTCGCGTTCTTATCAAGCTAAGTAGATCAGATTTCCAACATGGTTCTGAAGGTGAATTCTCTAAATTCCCTTTAGATTTCTGTTTTTCTTCTTCCTTTACTTCCAGCATATATGGATCACTTTTGGCGGTGAAAGAAAATGATTTTTCTACGATGAATTTTCGTGTTTAATTCTGGATTTTGTGTTGTATTAGTGTTGTTCAATTAATTTTACGGATATGTTAGTTTTTTTTGTCGGTTGTGCTGTATTGTATATACCTATTTTGATCTTTCTTAGAGTGTTTTTAGTGCATTCCGTGTTACCTGAATGTAGATTAAGAAACCCAAATGGAATGATTTGGTTATTTACTAGAGTGAAGACTAGGTGATTGGGTTGACCTGATCTGTTGGTGTAATTGATGTTTAAGAGTTCTTGTCTAGGCTCTAGCGGTTCATACTGTGATTTGGAATTCGGATGCGGTACATTTTTGGCCTTCTTAAAGATTTATCCTAATTATTATGGTTTAAGGACTGAGGTAGATGAACATAGTACTAATTCGATTCATTAGCAGATGAGCCATGCTTTCATCAGTTGTTATTAGGAGTTTGTGCACTGCGTTTCTGGCCTAATTGTAAGATTTATGCTAATGATCGCGGTTTAAGCACCGAATTAGATATAAAAATAATGAGATTTACTTTGATCGCTCATACATGTCATTTTTGGCCTCATTAAAAGGCATAAATATAAAGATGGATTGTTTCTGGCCCAGAAGTAGTCTACAATTTCAACATGTTTTGAAGATTTCGTCTGATGGGAGTTGGTTTTTGAGCTTGTTGATATTATTGGCTATAAAAATGGTGTATCCTTTTGAAGCTTAAGTTAATGGCTAAATACAGGAAGAAGGATTTGGTGAAATATGAAACCTTATAATCAGAATGAACTATTAACTTATCCGCAGTTAGGGCTATTACAGTATTAGTGATGAATAAATTGTGGCTTCTCAAGTTTATAAAATGCTACATGGACCAACTATGTATAAATAATCGAATAAAAATTGAAGATACTCCAGTACCAGCTTTTTGCTCTTACCTATCCCTCTTATCAGATTAACTAGTCTAGAAACTAGTTCCTATAAACGCCCCTCCGTGTTATTTGTACCGGGAGAAGGAAGAAAATGAACCTGACTTTTTTCTATGACATGTAATTTTGTCTATCCTGTAGAAGAATTGTTGGTTGGCCAGTTGCCTTCCACTAAAAAGGATTCTGTTACTACTGAGAAGAATGGTTGAATCATAGGGCAACAGACGGAGCAAAGCAGTAAACAAACAAACTGAGGAGTTCATCACTTATTATCTGAGGATGTTTTTGGTGCTTCACTATGATGTGTAAATACTAGCTTTTCTTGAATGAGGAAAAGGAAAAAGTGACCTCAAAAATAATCTCTTCAGTCAAGGCTATGATGAAGAACCTTATGATAACACTTAAACATGGTGGGAGCAAAATGTTGTCCAGTGGAGTCTTTTACAATGTTGAGGATTGTATTATTGTGTTTTTCTCGTCTAACATTCTCGCAGATACTTTTTGGACTAACCATGAACCAGTTATGTCCTGAATTACAAACTTTTCATTGATTGCGTGAAGGGACACTCTATTTGTCTTATAGATTTCCATAACTTCAGTTACGTTGTTAGAGCTGTTGGCAGTTTGTTGATTGAGGTTTCCTTCGTAGCTACACTTTCATTTTTCTGATCCACCAACTCTATTTATTTCTGCTATCAAGTTGGCGTCACATCCTTATATATCACTAGGAAAGTATACCTGGAAGTTTAATTTTGCATCTTCTGCTACCCCACCTTTTTACTGAACTATTTGGGTTTCAGGAGGAATTTGAACAGTACGCTGAGAAAGCTAAGACATTGCCCGAGAGTACCTCCAATGAAAACAAGCTTATTCTTTACGGGCTATTCAAGCAAGCCACTGTTGGCAATGTGAACACAAGTGAGTATTACGCTTGAAAGGTGTTATGCAAATGTACTTGCTGTCTCAAACTAGCTACAATTTGTTCTTACGTCCATGATTATTTTATGGGCAGGCCGTCCAGGAATGTTCAACATGAGGGACAGAGCAAAGTGGGATGCATGGAAGGCCGTTGAAGGTATGTTATCTAACATTGTTCAGACTGGCTTCCTTTGAGAAAAGCCAACTAACTGCACTGGGTGCATCTATGGCAGGAAAATCCACGGATGAAGCCATGAACGACTACATCACCAAGGTGAAGCAGTTGCTGGAAGAAGCTGCTGCTTCAGCATAAGGCTCTGCCCATCTATGTTGTTAAATTGTTATCCGACTATTTGATCATATTTCCCAATGGCTTGTGTGATGTTAGTGTTACAGCAGGTGTATGTTTTTCCTGGCTGGGAAAAACGTTTACTGCTATAAGTATGTTTGAACCTTCTATTATATCAAGTGATGATTGACAACTTGGTTAAAACATGATTGCACTGCTTGATTTTCAGAGAAGCTTTCTATTAACCTTTATTTATAGATAAGGCTTAATCCACTTGTTTAGAAGTGTTAAAATGCATTTTTAGGTGTCCAATCTAGTATTTACGTGTTAAGTAGTTGGTTTGGTAAAAAAAAATTGTTGATTACTATTTGAAAAAAATATATACATGTAACAGTAGCTGTACATAAAAAAAAAATTGTAACAACAACATATCTAGTGTGAGGTCTGGGAGGATAAAATATACGCGAACTTTATCATTACCTCATAGAGATAAAAGACATTGTTTTCGGAAGACTTTCGTCTCAGTCTCAAGTATAAAAAAAATTGGTGGATGATAGAAATAGAATAGAGAGATGGTTTCAAAAACTTTACTATTCCAATGATCTATTTTTTTTTATGTGTTCAAAAAATAATGTAGAACTTTATTTCAATTATCTATGTGGCATGTTTAATGCCACAAGATTAAAAGATATTTTGATATGATTAACATAACTTTAATATAGGATTACAAGATTGAAAAGTCTTCTTTAATTTTTTAAATTTTATATCAAGATTAACCAAACTAAAAATGTTTATAAAATGGTAAAAATTCATAGTTAGGGATGATTAACTTATGATTTGTTGGTTAAGACACATGAATAAATCAAAAATACTTATAGAAATAATTTCTCAGCTCCATAAAGATAGAGTTAAGTTTGTAAACTATATTGGATATATAGTTATTATTGTTGTTAATAACTTAAATGGAATTCCTATATTAAGGAAAAAAACTTTCTTAGAGCTAAGAGTCCATTGAAAATAATTTTTCTTTTCAACTATCCATAAAAATAAAATTAAGTTTTGTGTATCTTTCAACCTCCTCAATTTTAAATGTATCAAAAATAAATTTTAAATTATCTCTATTAATTTTAAATCTTACAAAAATAAAAAAAAAATAAGAAAAATGCTCAAATTGTTCGTACCGTTGTTGAAAGACTTTATCAAAAGTTACTACTATTGGTGATTTATTGAACCAGCCAATCTTTCTAAGTTTATGTGTATTTGAAATTTATAATAATATGAGATCGCAAATATTTATCGATAAAAAAAATATAAAAATAAGTTATTTGTTCATTCAGCATCTTAGAATATTTCAATACCTTATTTATATAAAAGAGTAGAATTTTATTATTATTTTGTTTGATAATTTTCACAAATTATGAAGTTTTCATGTTTATAAAAAAACCGTACTAACTTAAAAATCTAAATCACATCCAAACAAATATCAATTTCAAAATCATGCAAACCGTAAAGCCTGGTTCACAAATATTTAATATTAGCCAGATTTGAGTAGACATATATCCAGTTGCTTAGGACATACCATCCTTTCAACTTTTTAAGGCAGAAAGAGCAGGACCAAGTAAACTAGTAAATGACAAGCATCCAGATCAGGAATAGTGACATCCAACAATAATTCTGTCAAAAATCTTCTCACACTTTAGTACTAGCTTTAATAGTTTGCTTCTAGGGAGTAAGGGCAAGTGCGGTGCACTAAAAGTCCCGCTATGCGCAGGGTCCGAGGAAGGATCCGACCACAAAGGTCTATTATACGCACCCTTATCTTGCATTTCTACCAAAGGCTAGTTCCAAGGCTTGAACCCATAATCTCAACTTTACCAGTTATTCCGAGGCCCCCTTCATTAATAGTTTGCTTCTGTGAAGCCAATTTATGTGCATACTGGGCCTATCAACCACATAGTGTTCATTCAGTTGGAAAGAAGTCATTGATCATCTTTGATAAATCTTGTTAACAGAAAGGAGCTATACATCATTTCAATAGCATGGAGCACAAATTCATCAAAAGTGACTATATTT
Organism: Solanum medicagineum; assembly: GCA_026153255.1. NCBI lineage: Eukaryota > Viridiplantae > Streptophyta > Magnoliopsida > Solanales > Solanaceae > Solanum > Solanum medicagineum. The sequence continues at coordinate 17,019,815 of JAPFFP010000103.1, read as the reverse complement.
TCAATCATGATTTTACTGAGCGTTAACACATAACTATTGAACAAAAGGATATCTAGATATGTAATAATCCCTTACACGAGAAGCACCATCTCGAGAAAGGATTCCCTCAAGATCCCCAATAATTCTGGCAAGCCATATCTCTAAATTCCGTTGGATTTCTTTTAAGTTGTTCCTGATGGAGTCAAATGATCGTTTAGTGGCTAGTTGCGCTTGACTTTCAAATTCATCCCCGTAATAACTTTTTCCGCTGTCAGCTTGTAGTACTGTCAGCTTTTGTCCAGTTTCAGATGCACGCTGCTGAAGTCGAAATGCTTCAAGCAAAAACTCTGTCTGTCTTTGGGTCCGGAACTCAGGACTCAGGTTGGGTTCACAAGGATCACTGGCCTGCTGCTAAGAGCATGATCATTATCAGCACATGTTTATGTTTATGTTTTATGTTTATGTTTAGGTAAAACCTAATTGCAAGGGCTACTGGGGTACTGTCGTGCAAGCTAACGAGTATAACCCAACATCTAAATATTTGAGTCAGCACATGAAAGAAACACTAGTTTATTCCCTCACTGAATGAGTCCAATAGATAAAATAGTCATTACCTAACCTAACAAATGCATGAGATAATCCATTTCACACACACACACAAAAAAAAAAAAGATGTGTTGTACTTATTTCTTGATCTCGATTTCTTCAAAGAAAAAACAACATATTGTCCATTCTTAGAGAAACCTAAGCGTGCATGCAACAAGCTTTCAAATCCATGTATTTAAGTGGGAAGCAATAATTACCATTCTTCTGCATAGATCATCGATCTTGCCTGCAAGAGCTTGGTATCTCTTCACTTGCTTCCGTGTTGATGATGGTACCTTAGATGAATCAGTTTTCCCAATTTTTTCCAAATTCTGTAACTCCTGCTCAAGTAACTTCAGTTTGGAGGAGACTCCTGTTGATTCACCATCTACCTTCCAAGGGGCCTCCCTTCTGCGAAAGCAAAAAGAGATCATCCTAGTTAGTTGCTTCAACGTCAAAATGCAAACGGCCAAGCATTTCTCTAATCACAGAATGTTTACCTTGCGACAAAATGCTTTAAATGGTGAAGTGAATCAGCAGAATCATACTGCATATCCTGCATTAAGAAAATACATTTTCTTAAGACCCAATAGCATCTTAACTACCAAGCTGGCATTTACTAAGATAGGTATGACATCTCACATAGAAGGAAGACGTTGATAAGAGTCGCAAGAGCCTCATCTCTCCTACTATCCAAGCTTGAAACTAGAATTCAAGCATTTTGAACTAGACATTTATTTCGCTTTTGCTCTAACCTTCATAAATCTGACTTTATCCTTACCAGCTCAAAAGGCATAGATCAACTAACGGTTAGGTTTATTTTTCAGGTTGTCATGTGTTTTCTTTATCCTTCCTATTTAAGATGAAGTCAACATAGACAAACATAGTAACATGCTCCAATTTTCCTCTGGATCCAATAAATGTAAAGGGTGTCTGTACGAAAAATTAAGAAAATCCAAATCATTTTTTAATATAATAAAGAGAAAAATGACAGAAAACCCAAATATGTCAAACGATTTCGTTCTCAGGAAAGACACAAAATACAGCCACAAATTGATTGTGTGATCTCTACCTAGTCCCAACTTGACACATCCACCAAGTATAGGCAAAATGTTTCAGTGATCCTGTTGAATGGGAAAGATTGGTGCATGGATTAGAGGCTCTGCGGAAATTCAAGTTTTATGGAGGAACTTAATTCGATAATATATATATATATATAACATTGTAGTTGGAAAAATAAAATAAAGAGACACACCAAGGACAAGATACAGCTTTCAACAAGAAAGGGAAAGGACATGTTTGATCTTTCCATTGAGGTTGATGAATCTTGAACAGAAATATAACAGATCAACTAGATGTTGACTGATAACAACCATCCTTTGCTGATATAAGGATCCATTTTAACCAGATCATGTTGAACCTACCCAACCAAAGGGGATATAAAATTAGGTGTCATTACTCGGTGAAAGGTCAGTGTTCTATGCCAATGAGACAAGACATTTTAAACGGATTTCTAGAGTTAATGCGAATACATTTTATTGAGCTTCCTTCATAACCAGGAAACTTCATGCAAAGTATCCAACCAAACGGGACCATTCTTGAAGCAAGAATGGCAAACCTCTAATAGGACAAAAAAGGTGAAAGAAGAAAAGTACAAAATGATGACCTGGTTATCAAGCAGTGGTCCATAAAATCAGTATAGGGTAAAAATGAACAGTTGAGGTAAGTATCATCTTTCAGTAAACAGAACCATTTCCTGGGTAGTTTGAACTTTCAGTAGCCACCAAGAAGATCAAACCATTCAAAATTTTGGATAACACAGACAAGAGTGTCAACAATACAGACAAAGCACAAGACAAGTAGGAGGTAACTGAGTACACACTAAACTACATATTTCCATTAATAAGCATCTCAGAATGTAATCATTATACAATTCAATTTGAATTTGGCGCTGAACTACTCCTGGATACAACCTTCATTTCAGCTTTTATCAGAAAAGATTAGAACAGGATATTCCTGTGAAATTTTCAGGTATGTGAAGAATGGTCATAAAGGTGTGGACTTCACCAAGAACTCTTATCTTACTGCAACATTGGGCAACATTACTTCAGCCAAATTTTTATTTGACTTAATCTTGTTCATCCTCAATTGCTCTGGTTTATTTGGATCTCCATAGCCCCAGGATGAACAAACAGATAAACACTAAGAATCACTTTTCCTATATTCCACTATGGAAGACCAAATATAAGACAAACATAAAGGAGACAAACTTTAGTCCAAGTTCTTCCTACATATGAAGATCCTAACAAGGACTTTGTGTTTTTTTAACCACATTATGAAAACACTCACTAAAACCCCAAATAACAACAATTATAAAGAACAAAAAGAAAGAAATGATGGATCATACCTGCCAAGGACTAGCTTTTTCAGCCCAAAACTTAGAAGCAGAATTCCAGTATTCTGAGTTGAACCCATTACTCTGTCCATAAACACCACTCATTTGTTCAGAATTAGGAATCCCATTAGCCAAGTAGCACTCTTCCATCCCTACCCCCAAATCCATCCTTTCTGATATCCCAACTTTCCCAAACCTCAAACCCATTTCAGCATAACAATCCTCAACACCATCACTCCCACCACCATCTCCACTTGTACTATTTTCCATCCCACAACCCCTTCTACTCATAAAGTTCAACATTTCATCTCTTTCACTGATTTCCCTTTTGAGGTCCTCAATATTAGCCCTTAACTCACTTTCCACTTTCTCAAACTGTTCTGCTCTCCCTCTTAACTCTGCAATTTCTTCATCACACTCATCGATCTGCTGTAACAGTCTCTTCTCTTCTTGCTGCCAGGCATGTCTATGACTTGCAAAGATTTCCACAACTCTTGCATTTGCCTTTGAATCCTCTTTTCTCCTGAAAAGTAACTGCTTTAACTGCTCCTCTGTGTCAATGAGCTGAAAAGTTAGCTCCTTGTTACGGTTCTGAAGTCTTCCAACCAAAGAAATAGCATTTCTTGGTAAAGCCCCAAGAAAGATAGCAAAACTGAGACCCAAATACGAGGAGAAAATCTTTTCCAAGTGTTTAGTGTTGGGTTCTAAGGAGAATGGGGAAATGGGTTTTACTTGTTCTTGTTGTTGTTCATGGTGTTCTTCTTCTTCATGTGCCGCCATTAGTGGAAAGTTGTCTTCAGTGTGTGGGGAAACCTTTTGGGGGTCACCTTTTCTGGTTTGCTTTGGGTTTTTGGTGATTCTTATTCAAAAAAGTCCCTTTAGGATTTAGCTTCCCCCCATGTGACCTTTATCTTGTGGTCTCTTTTGCTAATTAGTCCTTTTCCTTGGTTTTCTGCAAATTTCTATGAACTGTTTTTAGGATTGAAGTGAAAAGAGGAAAATGGACGTTAAGAACGTTTAGAGAAGGAATAATAACTTGGTTTAAACGGATGTATATAAATAGATATTTTAATTTATATAAAATTAAATAAGTAGATATATTGATTTTATGTGGTATTTTTGTGTTCTATATGGTGTCCTACATATATTATATCATGTATGTTTGCTTGTTTTAATTTTGTATAAGTTTACGCGTTGATTTTGTGCACACCTAAAATTGAAGAACATAAATATCAGTTGAAACCAAGTTAAAGGACATATTTTGATTTATTTGCTATTCAAGGTTTTATTTTGTTGATGAAACTCAAATTTTCATAAATATTTCAAAATGTACGTTGTCTGGAGTAGAAAATCATAATGGTTATTGAAATTCTTGTTTGTGATATTATGCTTCATGTATCTTTACCTAAAAATTTTGATTAAATTGTACAAAATGACATGTTAAGTTGCTTAAATGATTATAATATGTCTATGTTATGCTTTAAATTGATGAAATAATTTGCTACTAAAATTTAACCAAATTGATTCATAAATGTATTTTTACAAGTTATTGTAAATTACAACCATGAATTAAATCGGATCAACTATGTCCTATTGTGTGTGTTTAGGCATAAATGTGTTCTTAGTAGTCTGTTGTTAAGTTTTATTGAAATAAGGATATTTTTGTCCAATTAAATAATGACATGGACATATTGAACCAAATTATTAATGTAACGCAAATATTATGAGTTTTGCATATTTTAAGAATTTTTTTTACACTTTCCGTTGAAAAACGATACACCGAACTTTATAAAATATTACTATGCTATAGAAGCGCCTTAGGAAGCAGTTGGTCGTTGTCATGCTAGCTTGTCGCCTAAGGGATACTTTGATAATTGTAGCACAAAAATTGATACATGTTAGTTTCGCCTCCTCACAGCTATCTTAGGTTCAGGAAAATCCACAGCTACTCTCAAATTAGCTGAACAACTGCATTGTCATTTGTGAGAGAGTCGATTGTCTCTCTCAAAAGGCTTCTGCGTATCACAAAAAATATACATCCAAAAGTGTAAATTCTTGTTGAATTTTTTTTTCACAATTTTCGTCAAATCTAACCAACAAAATTTCTTAAATAAACTCAAAGTGTTCAAAATTATATTTAATGGACTACCTTGGACCAATCCTAAATATAAGGGACTACTTCTTTTGTGTCTATGTTCTTCGTAAGTTTTATATCCGAAATTCCACCAAAAGAAGTATACTTTTTTTACAAAATGAATCTTGATTGAAGTAAAGAGATTTTAATTAAATATTAGATCATGTTTGTTTTAGGCATAAACAATTTGGAATCTGAATCAATAGACTGTGCAGAGAACACTTTTATATAAGGCTTTTTTCAGATCTTTGACTGATAGAATTTCAACCAATCAACCCTTAATAAGGGCCAATTTAATTATCTTTATCTATTTATGGTGATTAAATGGAAAAAAAATAATATATATGATAATATAAAGTTTCTGTATAATTGAAGAGTATATTTTCTTATGCCTGATTTTGTATTAGAATCAATTAAACAATTCAATGTTGTATGAAATTACAATTCACAATACGGTGTTATGGTAGATTCAACTAAAAAAAACATTGAAAAAATTAAGCTCGAGTAATCTTTTCAAAATATTGTTTGATTGTGTATTGAAATAATTTTTATGGAGATATATATTTACATATGATTTATCGATCTAAAAAAGATATATAACAAAATTATGAGGTATGTTTTCTGAAGATGTTTGAAAGCTTAGAGATATAGTTATGGCATACATTAGAGAGATTAAGAATGTGTATAATTGAGTCAAGATTGGAGTGAGGACAGCGGAAAAAAGATCAATCACTTTCCTGTTTGAGCTAGGAATATCATAGTGTATTTTATTTTGGAGGCGACATAGTATTATTGTTGAGACTCGATGTGGAGTTAATGATAAATTGAAAACTCAGAGATATACTAAATACTTCTAGCAAAGTAGGATTGAAACGAAGTACATGAAACGCAAATTCAGTGTCGCAACACAGAAAGTGAATGAAGAAGTGAATATTGATACACAAGTTATCATCAAGAGAAAAAGTTTAAAGTATTTTGGATCTATAATCAAAGTAAACGATGAGATCAATTAGAATATTATACATCATATTAGAGCGAGATGGTTCAAATAGAGGCTCACATTAAGTGTCTTGTGCGATGAGAAGGTATCTTCAACACTTAAAGATAAGTTATATAGAGTGGTTACTAGTATAAATATATTGTATGAGATAAGAGTGTTGGCATGTTTAGAACTTGCGTCTCTAGAAGATGAAGCTAATAAAATTGAGAATGCTTAGATAGATGTGTGAGCATATTAGGAGTGACAAGTGATATACTCGGATTACACCTTCCTTGAGAAGTATAAAGCAGTCATTCTTCAAATATAGAACCTAACCAAGGTTAGGGTTGAATTCACGGGGAATATAATTTAAACTTAGCTTAATTATGTTTATTTTGTATCTTAGTCAAAATATTTTTTAAAAAGGATTTTAAGTAGAAAATTATAACTCTAAACTAACTAAATGCAAGTAGTAAATTATCAGTTGCAAGTGCTTAAATCAATAGAAGATGAAACTAGATTATTGTGATCTATATGAATATATAACTCAATGCAATCTTATAATAGGAACCTTTTATAGTTCGTAGTATGCAATAGCAACAACTTAGATATCATCTAAGTGGTTGGTCCCCTGACTAGATGAATCTCACCTCGTGACCTTGTTCATCTTCGGGTGTCTACACTACTAGACTTTACTTTTGATCCCAGGTATTCATGAGGTTTTAAGGGAGAACAATCAAGATAATTAGATGGTGAGGATAATAGATCAAATCTCTGTTGTTTTATCCTTTTTTCATCAATTACCTTCTTGGTCCAGTAAGTAAGAATAAAACGATTTCTAATATTGGCATTTGTCAAAAATAATCAAAGCAAAGAGACAAACACTACATGCATGCATATTATTCAAGAATTACTAGGTATTAGGTCTACTTTGTTACTTCTCCATGGTTCTTACAATCCTATTTGTGAATTTAACTACTCATGTTCTGTTGGAAGTAAATAATTAATTATACTACTTATCTATGTTAGAATAGGAATAAGAATAAGAATAATATATACAATCCTA
>JAPFFP010000103.1:16988241-17001534 GCA_026153255.1 Solanum medicagineum | reverse complement strand
CTCCTGTCCCTACACTTTCTACTTCTAGAAGTGCACCACCTCCACCTCCACCTCCACCTCCACCTCCTCCTCCTCGGGGTTCCTCTAACTGTAGTTTATCAGCTCCTACTCCACCACCTCCTCCATTTATCTCTTCATCTCCTCCACCACCGCCTCCCCCACCTCCCCCACCTCCCCTGCAAATCCCTTGTGCGATTTCCAAAGGCCCTCCACCTCCCGCACCACCTCCACCTCTACCTCCACCTCCACCTCCACCTCCGTCCTCTTTGTCAACTAGGCCAACTCCTTTGGCGCCTCCACCGCCACCGCCTCCACCTCCATCCTCTACATCAAATAGGCCAACTCCGTTGGCGCCTCCACTGCCACCACCACCGCCTCCACCTCCATCCTCTACATCAAATAGGCCAACTCCGTTGGCACCTCCACCACCTCCACCGTCAAGCAATTTGAAAAGGCCACCTGCACCTCCTCCACCTCCTTTGGGAGTTCCTAGGCAAGGTTCCAATCCACCAGCACCTCCACCAGTGCCAAAGGCTCCTAATGCTCCACCACCTCCCAGGCGGGGTTTGACACCCACTCCACCTCCCCCGCCTGGTGGAAAGGGCCTTAATGTGCCAGCACCACCACCTCCATCTACTGGACGTGTAAGAGCTTCTGTAGGCTCAACTGCTTTAGGGAAAGGGCGAGGTGCAGGAGGTACTTCAATTCCTCCTAAAAAAGCTTCATTGAAGCCCTTACATTGGTCGAAAGTTACACGGGCTATGCAAGGGAGTTTATGGGCTGATACGCAAAATAAGGAAAATACTTCCAGGTATAAAGATTTTATTTTATGGGATGAAAAATTACAATGAGAACTTCTCTGTGTCATTTCGATTAAATATTCAGAGTTAAATTGTGTGCTATGTATAGTGTCTTGTGAAACCCCTTTACGGGTTATCATAAACACTATCATTCTCATTGTTCTCAACTTCTAATGCTTAACTAGTTCTGAGCACTTTGAGTTTAACCTAGTTTTGTTTTGAGTACTGCGATTTTGTTCTTTATCTGTCTGTTATGGGTAGTTCTGATCAGTTCTATTAATGTATATGGCAGAGCACCTGAAATTGATATTACAGAGCTGGAAAATTTATTTTCGGTTGCTTCAGCTACTGATGGAACTAGCAAAGGTGGAGGCCGTCGTGGTTCCAAAATCAACAAACCAGAAAAAGTGCAACTGGCAAGTTATATATGCTGTATCTTGATTCCAGTCTCTACAATTAATTTGCGGTTAAACAATTTTATTTGTTTTTCCTTACATTTTCTGAGCAAGACACATGGACATATAAGATGAAAACACCTGTTTCCTTTGTTTATCATGCGCACTACTTTATCTTCTATTGAAGATAATCATTCATTTGTCTTAATTCCCTTCTTCTGCCACTCAATCTCACTTTAGAGTGCTTTAGGTGTTAGCAACACTTTGGCTAGTTGCAACGTGACTGTTTTTCGTGTAACAAGGTTTTAGTCTTCACGAGGGCACCCCCAGCCAGATTCAATCCCAAGGGTCAATCAAGCCTTTGAAACTAGTGAAAATAGTTCTCACAGTCTGAGTTCCTGCTTTCAACGAGACTTTCTTAGCTTGTCACACTCTCTCCTTCACCAGGAAAGTTATCCGGTTATGGACATTTTGATCTTTTATGCTCAAATCAAACCTTCAACTCTTTCTATTCAACGGAAGACTCTATAATCTAGCTCATCACTTTCTTCTCCTTCCTCTTTCTTCCCTGTCTGGGACAAGGAAACCGAACCTCATCTTGCTAGCTAATACTTCTCCTAATGATACTCCTTACTTCCCCTCTTACCCAAACAGGCACAGTTGTTCCTAGTGAGGCTTGCTGCATTTCACTAACTCGTAATTGAATGTAGAAGTTACATTTATACATGGCACTAGAATTCTCAGACTTACGTCAATATCATCTGTCGCCAATTCCCATACAATTATGCTTTCTTGCTGTGCCCAAATAAAATGCTTGAAATTTTGGCAAATCATTTGGAATTGTATGAGCATATAGAGATGATGTTGAATTGCGCATTTGCAACAACAACATATCTAGTGTAATCCCATGAGTGGTGGGGTCTGGGGAAGATGGTGGGTACATATCCTTATCCTACCTTGAATTTGCACATTTACAAGGTCAAAAGACAGTTTTCTGACAGTTTAAAGTGTAAATAGTCTTCCATGAGTAGTACCTATGAGATGATTGCTTTAATGACCTAAAGTTAGTAGGGTTTGCAAGTAAACACACACCTTGGAGGCTTGGACTGCATAAATTTTTTGAAATGAGAAATGGACTAAATTGCTGCTAGTTCCAAATGACCAAGATATTCTTAACCAGAGTACTTGGCAGGACTCTGCTCTGGCCAAATAATTGTTTTGTAACTCAATATCAGTTGTAAATCTGATCCATAGAGAGCATATTGGACCTCCTCGTGACCTTCACTTACCACGCACCTAATATTGGACAAAATTTAAAAGTTCCTTGAACAGCTTTGTTACCTCCACTTTGGACTGCCAAAGTGCGTAACTTCCATCCATCCAGCTAATAGCTTCTGTTTTGACACAGAAGTGTGCTGAAACGTTTTGATGAGTCAAATCTGTTCAGGATTCTATGACCTTCATGTATATTAGTATATATTATTTTCCTTTCCTTAAGACGTGAATAGTAAGTGAAGTTACTATTGGAGTTTAGCTCAAGTCCTCAGTTAGAGGCCAAATTGGAAGGTTAGGGACACCTCATGGCCTCATTCTCTAGATTTGCATTATCAAGCAAGTTCTGCATGTAGTAAAGTAAGGGTTGTAGGATGAGTATGCATCTCTTTCATTTACAAGAATTCTTGTGGTCAACAAGATGGAAGAAAAGAAGTGAACAGTAAGGTTGAATGGGTTTGACATAGGTGAAGTTTTGAAACAAGCATGCCCATATAGATAAGAACTTCTGATTGCTCAACTGGATGTGGATGATTAAATGAATTTTTGGTGGAGAAGTCCCCTACTTTTTCCTTAGATAACACCGTTTCTGTTTGATGAAAGTTAATTTAGTTATCTTTGACTGGAGGGATATCCTTGGATAAGGTCTTTCAGCTCCAACCATGAGCTTGGGGGTTTGCTTAACCGAGGGGATTAAGGGGGAGAGCCACTCTCAGGCCTTCTAGGCAGAGGGTTTGGTGGATGGGGTCAGTCATATAGAAACAATAACAGCTGCCTCTGAAAAATTCTTAAAGTTTATTGTAATATTTTGAATGTAAATTCATGCAACAGAGCAATTTAAGGCTGCTATAAAAAATTAGTCCGCGATACATGTTTGGATTAATTAGAATGAAAGGGTTGCAGAAACTGTGCTTCAAAACATGGGCACTGCGTCCCATGGGGATGGGCATTGACATGAATGAGTTCAGTTCACTTGCTTCTTAATTTATCTGTTAATGCTAACTTCGGAAGCGATATAACACTTCCATAGAAAGAAACTTTTACTTTTCAAAGCTTTCAATATATATTATGAGATCACTGTGGAATAGTTGGTGAACTGTCTATTGATGTTGGCTTCTTTTTCTTCCTGAGGTATTGGAGGTCTATTTTACAGAACTACTGTTATTTATAGTGAAAGACTGGAAGTGTTACATTTTTGTCTAACTGTTAAAAGATCGGGGATTATTTCTTAACATATGCTTTTGTCAGATTGATTTGCGCAGGGCATACAATTGCGAAATCATGCTTACAAAAATCAAGATTCCCCTGCCTGATATGCTTGTGAGTTCTTTTTTGTGTCTTCTTATTCTACAATCAGCGTCAATACTTTTAACTATTGTACTAGTTGTATCTTAGTCAATGGGCGGGTCTTTTATTGTTTGTCAGATGAAACTATTAGATTATGTGGTCTTTGCTTGGGCTTTAGGACAATCGCAGACTTAAGAAATCGAGCTGCTTATAATTAAATAGGTAACATAAATAGCGGACTCACTACTTGTTTATCAATTGAAATTAAGTGAGAAATAACATAAACTTGTATGATTTTATTTTCCAAAATATTACAATTTAGTATTTTAGTGCTTTTTTCCCTTTGTACATTTGCTAAAACTATAGAAGTATCTAATGAATCAAATAGATATGCAAAATTATTGAATCAACTTCATTGGTTTTACTAATAGATTGTAGTATTTATTGAACTCTAAATTCAAATATCTTCCTTTCTGCTTAATAAAAGTAGAATATATGGATTAACTATCTATATTTTTTCTCAATAAAGGGGTGGAGAACGAATATATCGGTTAGCTACATGTTTCCAAACTAGTCGTGGTTGGCTATACTCAGAGGAGTTTTGACTGTTTTTTATGATAGCTGTTAACCTATCACAATTCTCCTCGTAATTCAGTTTCGAGTTAGATATGCTTCTAACGTATTGGTGGAGTTTAATGAGCACTTTAGCATGTGGCCAATTAGTTTTCTAGTAGAGACCAAAGCATAGACTAGGTTGTTTTCCTCATCTGATTGCATTTTGGAGGATATAGTTTCTCATACTTATGCTGAGAGCTGTCAGGTACCCTATAAATTAGTCGAGATACGTGCACAAGTAGGACCGGACACTATCCTTATTTGGAAAAAGAAATAACTGGAGTACGATGAAAATAAAGACCTTTATTTTGATACAAGGAAAATGAGCGTTGTAAGAAAATAGAAGTTATTGTAAAAATAGCTAGCTGTAGAACTATTAATCAAAAAGAAATTTTTATTCTTTTATATTTTTGATAAATTCATGAAGTTGAAAAGATCATGTAATTTCACTGAATTTGAAGAGATCAAAATTAACTGTTAAACTCGATGGATATTTGTGCTGAAATTTGAAAGAATCACTTTATAAATTGTATAAAATCTTTTACCCTTTGGCTTTGTGGTCAAAATCATGTCTTCATAATGCACTGTATTTATATGCTGATTCATGCATGTGTTCAGTAAGTGTGGTGAGCATTTCTTTAGGATGCTCATGCATATGGTTTCTTTGGAAGTTGTTCTTTTGAGTTTTGATGGAGGCATGAATGAATTATTTACCATGGATTTTGTTTTTACTAATATCACAACAACAATTACGCCTCAGTTTTAAACAATTGGGGTCTGCTATATAAATCCTCACGACCAAGCTACTCAATTTAACTCATATCACGCCAATATTATGCAAATACAAATATTCTTTTTTACTGAAGGATAAATTACCCTGGATTTCTTACATATTAATGTTGTATGCATGTCTTACAGAATGCTATTTTGGCTTTGGATTCGTCAGCTCTGGACATTGATCAGGTTGAAAATCTGATAAAATTTTGCCCGACAAAAGAAGAAATGGAGACATTGAGGGTATAATCCTTTTTTCATCCCACAGTGCTTGCCTATCATGGAAAAATTTCAAATTGCAATAATATTTGTATAATGTATGTCTAGCCATTTATTTTGATTTTGTAAGTAATATTAGAGATATCTTCTGAAATCTGCTTCAATTCCTCATATTCAACTCTTCTCGTTTAAAGAAAATACTCCATATTGAAGTTTTTTGTCAATAGTTGGAAAACAATAGTCAAAACCTTCAGATTTTGCAATTTTATTTAACGTTAGAATACTGATTGAGTGAGTAGACGGCAGTAGCTTATAATTTGTTGATGTGCCATTTGTTGTAAGTAGCTTGCAGATTGATGTCCATAATGTAACGACCTATTTGGTGGTTTCATGCTTATACAGTATGTACTTGCATGCTCATGTGTTTGTTTCAAGATCTTATTACACAGATACTTATTTCTGATGGCTCCCTTTCCTGGAGTGCGTTGGATGTGTTTAAATAGGCATATATCATAGTCTTTTGTGTACGTAAATCCATACTTGCTTCCTGCTTGATTTCCCCCTCCGTTTGTGACGTTAGTTGTGTTAGTTTCTTCCTGGTGTATATGTTCATTGACAGTGTATACATGCCATTTAATATTTCATTGTTAATTTTTGATTTCAAAATTTGATCTTACTTGTTATGTTCTATTTTCCAGAACTACAATGGGGACAAGGGAATGCTTGGAAAGTGTGAGCAGGTCTTCTCCAATTTGACCATATATGTGGGGAAGTACAAATTTCTCTATTCTCTAAGTTATGAGTAACTAACTGGATTAGTAATCCTGTTTCAGTTTTTCTTGGAGCTGATGAAGGTCCCACGAGTTGAGTCCAAGTTACGAGTCTTTTCATTTACTATCACTTTTTCTAATCAGGTATTTGCTCTTATACTAGTTAGTGAGCTAATGTCTATGCATTCTGCCATTCATTCTTCTGTTGACGATAGTACGTTGAATTCTGCAGGTGAATGACTTGAGAAGTAACCTGAGTACAATTAATGATGCTACTAGAGAGGTATTTTTAATACCTTATGAAGTTGATTTGGCACATTCTGATTTAACTAGATTTTAACTGTATCTCCTGGTCGAGTAGGTGAAAGAATCTGCCAAATTACGTCAGATAATGCAGACCATTCTAACATTGGGAAATGCACTGAATCAGGGGACAGCACGAGGTACGAGTTTATAAGGTCTAAATCCCTATAAGAAAACAATCAGTTGTTGGGTGGAGGCACTGTGACTAACATCTTTGTTTTCGTTATAAATTGCAGGATCTGCTGTAGGGTTCAAGTTGGACAGTCTTCTTAAGCTTTCTGACACTCGTGCTAGAAACAACAAAATGACCTTGATGCATTATCTGTGCAAGGTAGAATTACTGCATCATGATGTCTCTGTTTTTTAACCTTTATGTGCTAGTATTGATCAATTAGCTCCAAGTTGAGAAGAATCAAATGTGACTTAAGCGTAGGTTGAATCAGATTAGTTTTGGCGCAATGATGATTGATGAGTAGCTGAAGATTGGGTTGAAAAAGTGCCAAGTTTATTTGAGGTCTATGCCAACCCATGAAAAACTGCCACAGTTTCGCGCATGATACAAGGGCCGTAAGGTGGCCAGGAACGGGGCTAATTTAGAGGAGGCGAGCTGTTTTAAGGTTTCGACATACAAAGCCAAGTGGTTCTTTGGTTAAGTTAATAAGAAAGTAAGGAAATTGGGGAATCATTGCAAATAAGGCGTGGCTAGTACGCGTCGTAGTTTTGGCACAACAGGATGCTACGAAGATGAAGCATGAACGAGGTGTGGTGAAGAAGCAGAAGTGGGTCCATAGTGGACAAGCAAGGTTCACAAACATAAGTGTTGTATGATGCCCTACAAAGCCATGAAGAGGCTAACGGAGAGGAGGCAAGTGCCTTCTAGGTTTCGACATTCAGGTCAAACAACTAGTTGTTTTAGTTTAATAATAAGGGAAAGGAAATTGGGAACCATTGCATGGAGGCATGGCTGGTATGGGTGATAGTTTTAGCAAAAGAGGATGGTCCAATGATGTAGCATGCCCAAGGCGTGGTGAAGCACTAGTGGGAGCCATGTTTCACAAGCATGGATTGCAACACAAATATGGCATGGTTCCAGACAAAATCAAAGAAGATGCGCTAGGCTCTATAATGCTTGGCAGCACACTTATTAGTTTGGGAATTACTAGAACTATTGGTGGGTTGCTTGATCCATATTTATTACTTACAAAGGAGAGATTACTCCAGCAAAAGAGGTTAAGCATAGGTAAATGCCACTAGCACTTTAGAACTTCTTTATTCATACTTTGTAAAACTGTAAAGGCTTGCTTGAGTCGAGCTACACCCATGGAAGCTAAACCTAGCGTCTATCATTGAGGATCATTTGGCTAAGTGCTGCACTTGAGCTAGTACGACAGTAGGTCGGTGATATCTAGGTCCAATATTAATCCAATACTCTTAACATGAAATAGAAGATCAAACATGAAACTAGGCATACAAGACTATCTAATGGAAATTAAAGATTTCAAACTTAAGTATCTTGCAAAATGAAACAACTAGAAATAGAATACGCAAAAAGAATCTATTAAATCACCCAAACGGTTGTCCAAGTGTGTATAGCTGCTTCTGTTCAGTACTAAAACAAGAAGAAAGCACTGTAAAAAAACTTTGACAGAAGGGTATATATTATTAAGGAGTACGAATTGCAATAAGAGAAGTCAACGAGTGGAAGTCAACTTTTAAAGATGAAAATCTCAAAACTAATCCATCTTATATCTTGCACTTTATTTTCAACATTTATTCCTGTTTCGTTGTTCTTTGGTGATGACACTTTTTTAGTTAGTGATAAGACTTTACTTCTCCCTTCTCTTATATTGGATTGCCTAAGGTTCATTTTTGTAACATTGTATTACCAAACCCGTCTCTGTTCATGATTTCGGGGTGTCAAGCATTTTTGGACCTATCTGATGTGAGGTACACTCAAGTGGGAATAGGCCAAAAGGAAGGTTATATGATACTTATATCTTGAACTTCTCATTTCCACTGGTCGACTGGTGCAAATAAATTGACTGCAGAAAATATTCATGTTATTTCATCTGCATAGGCTTGCACAAGAATGTGGGAGATATTACTGAATACTCTGTAAATTATAAACCACTTCAAATCTTCGTTTTCAAATTGAGAGAGATGAATCCTCGCTCAGATTTGAATTGAAAAACCAATCCCGGATTCTTTTAGTTCTATAATCTGGTCCCTGGCTTTGTTAAGGTTTGATTGCTATCTAAGTCTCATTCTGGCCGCCCAAGGATAAAATTTGCAGAAGTCCTTATTTGGACAAATTTTTGATCAAGGAGGATATGGCCTTCTCATATTTTTCGATATGGATTCCAAAGGTACTGAGAAAGGTTTTTTTTCTTGGTTAGCAACAAGAGGGGTGATCTTGATGGATGATAATATTGTGAGGACGAGAATTACTTATGTTGGCTGGTGTTTTATGTGTAAGGATCGGGTGCAGATGCAAATCATCTTCTAAATTATAGATTACCAATCAGTATAAATATTTCTCTGCCAGAAGTAGTTATATTTATGACAGTGGCAAGAGAGAGATTACCATATTTCAGTTTCCTTGATGAAAAAAGATGAGAAAATGCCACAGAGGTGGAGATAGTAGATGTCTTTTAACAGTTGCAACAGGGAATCAAGCATAGGGAATTTGGGATTAGGGATGTGGATTATATAACAGAGAGCAAGGGTTGACCAGCCTTTAGCTAGCCTGGAGTTCTCTTAATTCTTCTCCATATATATATCTGCACTTACCAATTGATGCCAAGTATGTAAATCTGTTTCTTTTTTGTCAGCTCCTTGCTGAGAAAATGCCAGAGTTGCTTGATTTTGACAAGGATCTTCTTCACTTGGAAGCTGCTTCTAAGGTACCCTTGTTGTATATTATGGTCTTCATTTGGAGTACTACTAGTATAACGGTGTACTGAAATGTTTATTTATGTCATATTATATGGTTAGATCCAACTGAAGTCTTTGGCTGAAGAAATGCAAGCAGTGAGTAAGGGTCTTGAGAAAGTTGAACAAGAACTTACTGCATCCGACAATGATGGTACAATATCTTCAGGCTTTCAGAAGGTGAGAAAAGAAAATGTTAATATGTGAATTATTCCTCCTTACCCATGCGTTAGCTCAGTGCAGGTACTTCCAAGATTATGTTTCCTTTAGCTCTAAATTTTAAATGTTGAAGGTCATATGACCATGTACCGTAATTATATTTTGTAGTAAATGGATTCTGGTATTTCACATTATTAGTCTATTCGACCAAAAGAAATCCTAAGTTTTGTTTATATGCTATAAAGATCATAAATTGCAATGTCTAAACGTATTATCAAATTCTCGAGATTTCCTTACGCCAAAAATGAAAGGCATTGTGTGGATTCCTCTTTTCACCAGGTTTCCTTCATTATATGAAGATCCCTATTTACAATTAAAAAGCTTTATTCTGGATAGTTTGAGAAGACAAAGGAAGCAGTGTACTGCTGATTTAGATGAGTGATACGTGTCCCCAATGGATGACATTTGTGTCGTTCTAAAAATCAAGTGAAAAAGGCTTGTGCCTGGAAGACCCCCCATTTGGTTTGTGTTGGACATTGTTTTAAAGTGGAGTCTTGACTGGTGATGCATTCAAACTTGATTGCGATGTCTCAATTGTGTGCACACATAATTTTGTTAAACATCTGAAATATGCGGTTAGTGACTTTCGTACATTCCTTCTCAGGTGTTAAAGAATTTCCTTGATACTGCTGAGGCTGAAGTCAAGTCTCTCACTACTCTTTATATTGAAGTGGTGAATTTTCTTGCATTCATTATGTCATATTTTAAATCCTCCTGGAAGTATAGCCATGCTAAGTTTGCTTATTGTTTGTATTTTGTGAATCTGCAGGGAAGGAATGCAGACTCCCTATCCCTGTATTTTGGTGAGGATCCAGCTCGATGCCCCTTTGAGCAAGGTAAGAGATACATATGTTGTCATTTTTCTTGCTGTATTTTCATCCATCAGTCATCTGGTAAGATTCCTGGAAAAAGAAAAATCTACAGTCGTTTGGCTGATTAACAACACTCTTCTATTCCAGTACTGAATATCAGTGGTATGATTTTTTTTATTTGTCTTTAACATTTGTTAGATTTCCCAAATTGCATTTGTCCTGGGGATCTTCCTGTGCCACTTAACCCCAAGTTGTATGTCTGTTTCAACAGATTTCTCTTCACCAACTCTTAAACCTGGCATTTCTTTGTATCGCATTTTGACGGTCTTCATTTCTTTACTTTCTGGATGCAGTGACACAGATTTTGGTAGTCTTCATGAAGTTGTTTAAAAAATCACGTGATGAGAATGAACAAGCAGCTGACGCTGAAAGGAAGAAACTGGAGAAGGAAGCATTGAAGGAACAATCAGCTGGTAGTTCTTCCGGAAAGAAAGAAGTTGCTGATGCTGATAGAATAAAACTAAATTTTCGAAATCAGTTACATGCTGTGTGATCAGTTCAAGTCGACTGAAGCTTATACAACTCCATGAGCTGCCAGAACATGCCCGTAATATTGGAAGCCTCTGCTCATATGCCACTCTACTTCAGTGTACAATTTAAATATTATAGTTAGTTATATCTGTACATAATTACCATAGTATTATTATTTTTTCGCCATTTAGAATCGCGCACAATTTCCCTTTGTTTACTCCAATTTTGTAACCCAAAGTGGAAAAGCTGAGACCTTAAGCTTGGAGAGTTGTACATATTGAAGTTCCATCTTGTACAAGAAACTAATCTGAAGAGCCAGATTTATGTACTTGTCAGAAGTGAAAGAAAGCTATTACTTATATATGAGTTATACATTGAATATATTATTGCGACCCAAAGAGAAAGAGAATCCCAATGACGTGGCAAGCAAGAAAAGGAGATATTATCTTACAAGTAGCCTGAGCACGACAGAGGAGTATTAGTTAACACCGCTAATGGCATTTCTAGCTGGACAACCTCCATGGTCTTAGAGTGATACCTTTCTATTGACTAGATTTATCTTTGTCAATTGATTTATGATTCATAAAAAATTCTGTTTGCATTGATTTGCCATTGGGAAAAATATTATGGTAGATAACATTATATTTTACATCACATTTTAGCAAAAAATCATTATTTTTTAATATTCAACAAAAAAGCTTAAACTAATTAACTTTCTTCAAGTCCGATTAGGAATATGAGCAATTTTCTGCCAGTCTTGTCCTGTTCCCTCCTCACACCGCAGCTCCAGTATTGGAGATCTCCTGATTTTTAAAGTTGGTGAGGGATGTTAGGTGCTGCAATCCCTCAGGTAGACATGTTAGAATCCAGCAGTTAATACTTCTTTCGTTTCAAATTAATTGAATTTTTGAGGCTTTTTTCAAGGTTCAAAATAATTGAATTTTTTAAAGTTGAAGATGAATGTTTGAAACTTTTTCCGGTCAAAACAAAGTTTTCATCTTGAGGTAATTTCCAAATCTCACTATCCCTCACATGTTCCCATTCTCTTACTTCTCTCTTGAAGCGCAAAATACCTCCAAGAGTCTTGGCTGCTAGAGGAATATCACCACCTTTTTTCACAATCTCCTTTCCAATAGCCACAAGGTTAGGATTCATTTCTTCTTGGTGCTCAAATGCACGTTGCATGAACAACAACCAACAATTATTTTTCGACAGATTTGACAAGTTATATGGTTGCATAATTGATCCAGCCTTTTCAAGACGAGTAGTTGTTAGAATAGAAGCACCACTTGCTCCAATCTTCAAGACTTGTCTTAAATTAGCCCACTTCTCTTGATCTTCATTCCACACATCGTCCAGAACAATAAAATATCTTTTCCCATTCAACAAATCCTGAAGCTTCATTTGAAGTAGAGCCAAGTCCATGTCACCAAGTGTCCTTCCTTCAATATATTCTACAATTGCCTTTACCAGCTTCTTCTCATCAAAATCATCGGAGACACAAATCCATATTCTGGGGTTGAAATGGTCTTTCACTCTCCAAACCATTTGGGCAAGAGTCGTCTTTCCTAGTCCCCCCATACCAACTATTGGGAGGACTGAAAGTTCACTATCTCATCTTCCTCTGTGCCCCTTCCATAAACTTCTGGCTCAGTTGAAACAGAACCTGGACGAAGCAATGTCCACACCAGAACATTGTTACAGCAAGTTCAGGAGTCAGCAAAAAATAGAGAAGATTTTTGCACTATAAACAGACAAACATGATCGAGAAAACCACAAGTACAGTATAGTCTAAGAAAAACTCAGACTTCTTTGAATCCTATGAGTAAGCAGTAAGCTATGGATTTATCTGAGCCCATTTGTTATGGCTTACACCATGTATGTATGTTAATAACTTCACCACATAAATATAAATAATAGATTTTGAACCCAATATTTCAGAAATTATTTTCGAAAATATTTTTTCTACTCTCTAACAAAAAATAAGATATATTTTCCAAAAAAAATATATTTTGATTCACTAACTAAATAATAGAAAATATTTTCTACTCGACAATAAAACATGAGAATATGAGTTGGAAATCAACTTATTTTCCAAAAAAATATTTTTCATGGAAACTATTTTCTTCCCTACCAAACACAGCCATATAGTAATTAAATTATTGTAATACTAATTTGTGTAAAACTGCTAATTTAAGATGAGGTCCTGTTTGTCGTCTAGCAGTTTGTCTTTCTATAATGTTTTCTTGCAAATGAAAATCCGTTCTTTCCTTGGCAATTGCATCAAGTTTCTCCATCATCTCTTTCATCCTTTTCCCGATCTTGTGACGGAAGGTGATAATCTCGGGATGACAACGTCCTAATC
>JAPFFP010000103.1:16969345-16979714 GCA_026153255.1 Solanum medicagineum | reverse complement strand
GAGATAAAATATATATATATATATATATATATATATATATATATATATATATATATATGAATGGCCTAATTTTCTTTCAATGTGAGAATACTAAAAAATGATTCTACTCGTAAAAAGAACAGTGATTTGTTCTGAAAAGAAAACTACATGGTTGATTTGTTCTCAAAACAAAATCAGAAAATTACATCCAATAGAGTGTCTCATAATTACAAAATAATACTTAGGAATATATGTTGATATTCGGAATGTGAGCAATTTTGTGCCAGTTTTGTCCTATTCCCTCCTTACAATGCTGGGACAGTATTGGACAGCTCCCCAATTGTTGAAGTTGTGAGCGTTGCTAGCTGTCGCGATCCCTCGAGTAAACATATTAGCATCCTGCAGTAATTGATAGATAACTCTGTGAGTGAACTTAAGCCTTTCACCCCTTCCTCTGGGAGACTATCTAGTGCGCCTAAGAATCGATGTCCAGACTCTTCAAAGCATTCAGACTAGACAGGTTGGTTCTTTTAGATTGTAAATAAAAGAGATTTTCAAGTATTTGATATTTGCAAGTTTTTTGAACATCTCTTTTGGGATGAAGTATATTTGATGTTACAGCCAATATGGAGGGAAGTAAGACCCCTAAGATTAGATATGGACCTCAAAATCGCATCTGCCTGGTTGCCCCAAAGTTGCAATTTCTTGACAAAAGAAAGGGTTGGAAAAATAAACATAGGGCACGAGTAAAACTCCAATCTCTTCAGAATATGAAATCGATTATAACATGTTTTCTGAGAGATGGAAACCTTCTTCTAATGGAGAACCCAGAATGAACATCAACGTCCTCATCAACATACTCCACCTTTGTAGATCCATTCGATAAACCTTAGACTTTCTAGATGAGGCGGCTCACCAATGGGTCATAAGCACGAGCAGTTCTTACAACTTTCAATACCAATGGAGACAATATTTTTCAAAACTGAGTGATTCATCCAGTCTAGGAGATGGAATCCTCTGAAGCCCTTCATTTGTAAAGAAGTCAGGTTGGGGTGTGGTTTGAGGGCTTCAAGCACTTCAACTTCTTCTGATTCATATTTGTGTGGTTTATCTTCATCCCAATTCAAGCTTAAAGAGTGCAGATTCCCTTTTGCACATAAATTAACTTCTTTTGCATCCCTATCATTCTTCACTCTCTCAAGATGTCTGATTTCAATTGAGCCATAGAGATTTCGTAATTCACCAAGTTGACAACCTTTCCTCTCACCCACAACAAACCAATCTAGAGTCTTAAGGCATGTAAAAGATCCTATCCTTGGTGGTGTTGAAGTCAATATATCGCAACCATCAAGGAAAACATTTTGGAGACTACAAAGTTTACTTGTTTGTTTTGGTAAACGACAAAGTAACCAGCAACCGTGTAAATCAAGAGTCTGCAGATTTTGGAGCTTGCATAACTGCTTTGGAAGACTATAAATTCCTATTGTCAGAGTTGTCCAGGTATCTTAAATGTACTAGATCTCCAATGGAAGATGGTAACTGCTCAAGTTCTGAGTAAGTTAGATTAAGCACTTTTAACGAGACAAATTATTTCAAGAGTGAAGGAGCGTAAGAAGGCTCTAATTCAGCGAAACCAATAGGCACTCTCTGTGAGTCCTCTTCTATATTAAATTTGTGGATATTTCTGCTTGATGGACTTGCCAGAAACAGAGATTTAGCTAAATCATAGATGAGATCATACATCTTGAAATAAGTTTCAACATCTATAACTTCAATCTCTTGGAAGAAATACCTCAAGCATGGTTCATTCCATATGTCATTACCCACATCCTCTGGCTCCAAATTTCCTCTCGATAAAAGAAAGTTGTGTACCATCCATTGAGTGATGAGATTATTCTTTTCCATTTTGGTGTCCTTTTGGGAACACCTCACAATACACAAAACATTGTTTCAAATCAAGAGAAAGGTGATGAGTAACTAAGTCTTGGCAGAATAGAACTTTCATCTTGACTCAAGTTCCAAATCTCACTCTCTCACATGTTCCCATTCTCCTTCTTCTCTTGTGACGCCCCGTAACTTCATTCTATTATGTATCCATGATTCAAACCTCATTTTTTTAGGTGGAGAGTGTATTAGGGTCATGGGGAAACTTCTAGTACCTAGACGAGTTCAAGACTTCTCATTTGGTTGATGGCTGTCACACTCTACCATCCATGGTAATTGAGGTATCAACCCCTCAATTTGGTTGATGGTTGTCACACCTTACCATTCATAGAGATTGAGGCATAACACCCCCTCAAGAAGGTGTGGTCACTTGCAACACTATAGATACTTTTCATGAAACCAACACATATATACCTTCCTTTGATCATCATAAAGTCATTCAAATCATAGATCATGCAATAGATCGTCAATAACTCAAGAACCTCAAACCGAACATTTTAACAAACACTTGGCGGGTGTGTAATGCTAATTCAAAATCATCTTGTGAGGGTCAAAGTTGTGGAGTCCAAAGTCCCTCCCATTGAGTCGGTCCCGGTTGTAAATGAGTTTCTTGATGTCTTTCCTAATGACCTTCCGGTGTCCCTCCTGAGAGGAAGATAGATTTTGGCATAGATCTCCTTCCTTACACTCAACCTATGGCCGTTCCCCCTTACCATATGGCCCCGGCGGAGTTGAAGGAGTTAAAGGAGCAATCAAAAGATTTGTTGGAAAAGGGGTTTATTAGATCTAGCCAATCACCTTGGGGTGCACCGGTGTTGTTTGTAAAGAAGAAAGATGGGTCACTTAGAATGTGCATTGACTACCGGCAACTCAATAGGTTCACTATAAAGAATAGGTATCCCCTTCCAAGAATTGATGACTTGTTTGACCAATTGCAAGGGGCTAGCTTTTTCTCTAAGATTGATCTTGGTCCGGGCACCATCAAGTGAGGTGAGGGAGTTTGATATTCCCAAGACGGCCTTCTAGACTAGATATGGGCACTATGAATTTGTGGTGATGTCCTTTGGACTGACAAATGCACCGGCCATCTTCATGGACCTAATGAATAGGGTCTTCAAGCCCTACCTTGATTCCTTTGTTGTGGTTTTCATTATATTAATGATATTTTGATCTGCTCACATAGTACGTAAGAGCATATGGGCCATTTGAGGGTTGTAATGCAAAGATCGAGGGAGGAGAAATTGTACGCTAAGTATGACAAGTGTGAATTTTGGTTAAAAGAGGTTGCATTCTTGGGTTATGTGATGTCAGGGGATGGTATAAAAGTGGATCCTAAGAAGATCGATGTGATTAGGAATTGGCCTAGACCATTGACGCCGTCAGCTATTAGGAGTTTCTTGGGCCTTGTGGGTTACTATAGAAGGTTTGTGGATGGGTTCTCCTCCATTGCTTCCCCTATGACAAAATTGACTCAAAAGAAGGTGAAGTTTTTGTGGACCGATGAATGTGAGAATAGATTCCAAACATTGAAAGATAGACTTGTGTCCGCTCCTATATTGTCACTACTGGATGAGCTTGAGGGTTTTGCTGTGTATTGTGATGCATCTAGAGTTGGTTTGGGTTGTGTGTTAATTCAAAATGGTAAGGTCATAGACTATACTTCTAGGCAACTCAAGGTGCATGAAAAGAACTACCCTACCCATGATCTTGAATTAGCTGTCGTGGTGTTTGCATTAAAAATTTAGTGACATTATTTGTACGGGGTGTATTTTGATATCTTCATCGATCATAGGAGCCTTCAATATGTCTTCACACAAAAAGATCTTAACTTGAGATAAAGAAGGTGGCTAGAACTCCTTAAGGACTATGACATGAGTGTGCATTACCAATCGGGTAAGGCAAATGTTGTGGCGGATGCTTTCAGTCGGGTGTCCATGGGCAGCCTAGCTCATGCGGATGGTGGTGAAAGGGGGATGGGTAGGGAGGTGCATAGGTTGGCTAGTTTGGGGGTGAGGTTGGAAGATGTGAGTAATGGCATTGTTGTGGTTGATGGTTCTAAATCTTCTTTGGTTGATGAGGTGATAGCAAAACAAGATCTAGACTCCTCCTTGCTTGAATTGAAGGTGAAAGAGGGCAAAATAGAGATTTTCTCACAAGGGGGAAATGGGGACCTTAGATACCAAGGTAGGTTGTGTGTACCATGTGTTAATGGTTTGAGGGAGAGAATTCTTGATGAAGCCCATAATTCCTCCTATTCTATACACCTCGGTTCCACCAAAAGGTATAGAGACTTGAGGGATGCGTATTAGTGGGGAGGCATGAAGAGGGACATTGCCAAATTCATTTTCGGTTGCCATAGTTGCAAACAAATCAAAGACGAACATCAAAGGCCGAGTGGCCTAACCCAAGACATAGAAACTCCTACTTGGAAGTGGGAGGTAGTTAATATGAATTTTGTGGTTGGGTTGCCCAAGACTAGAAAAGGTTATGATTTAATATGGGTGGTGGTTGATGAGATGACGAAATCGGCTCATTTTCTACCGGTTAAGACTACATATAGGGCTGATGAGTATGAAAGGTTGTACATCCATGAGTTAGTGAGGTTATATGGGGTTCCTTTATCCATCATATCAAATCGGGGTGCACAATTCACTTCACACTTTTGGAGGTCTTTTCAAAAGAGTCTTGGTACCAAAGTTCATCTTAGTACGACCTTCCACCCTCAAATGGATGTCCAAGCTGAAAGGACAATTAAAACACTTTAGGATATGCTAAGGGCATGTGTCTTGGAGCTTAAAGGTAGTTGGTATGACCATCTTCCATTGATTGAGTTTGCCTATAACAATAGCTATCACTCTAGGATTGGTATGACACCTTTTGAGGCTTTTTATCGGAGACATTGTAGATCACTGGTGGGTTGGTTTGAGGGTAGAGAGGTGGCTTTATTGGGGCCGGATCTGGTTATGGAGACTCTTGAGAAGGTTAAGATGATTAAGGAAAGGTTAAGGACAACCCAAAGTCATCAAAAATCCTAGGCCGATGTCAGAAGGAAAGACCTAGAATTCCAAGTGGGTGATTGGGTCTATTTGAAGGTTTCTCCAATGAAAGGTTTGGTCCATTTTAGTAAAAAGGGGAAGTTGAGCCCAAGGTATGTTTGTCCTTATGAGGTGATAGAGAGGGTTGGCAAGGTAGCTTATGAGTTGAAGTTGCCTAGTGAAATGAATTTGGTCCATCAGGTGTTCCATGTTTCTCTGTTGAGAAAGTGTGTTGACAATCCTAATGCCATTGTACCTCTTGATGTTATGGGTATTGTTGAGGATGACTTATGAGGAGGTTCTAGTTTAGATCTTGGATAGGCAAGTAAAGAGATTGAGGAAAAAAGAAGTGGATCCATTAAGGTCCTTTGGAGGAACCAACAAGTCGAAAGTGCTACATGGCAGGCCGAAGCGGACATGCAATAGCGGTATCCTTATCTTTACCATTCCACTCAAGCCTAAGGTACTAACCCTAAGTCCCATGTGATTTCAAGTCTTACATTTCAGCCCCCATGCCATTCACATGCATTCATGTTTAAGTTGGTAAACTTGTGATGATTTTACACTTATGTTGAGAATTTGAAAATGGTGTTTTACATGTTATGTTGCATTTTTGTTGGGCATGATTTGTTGATGATCGCTTTGTCTTGTATGTCTTTTTTACATTCGGGGACTAATGTTCCCAATGGGGAGATATTGTAACAACCCCAAAAAGTACCTAAAAATGTGCCTCAGAAGTGCCCAGAATCTTGTTTTCCATATATCTAAAAATTTGTTGGTTATTTCAAAATATCGACCTCATATTCTTGTTCAGGGGATACAAATTTGGGTGACAAGGGTCTAACGTCGAATTTAAAGCAAAGGAATAGAATTTTGCAATTTCACTTGGTGCGATTTCTAAAGAGTCTCCACGTCCTCTCCGCGACGTGGAGACATGTATTATCTGCACTGTTTTTCTTAGTCCATCCAGATTTTTATAAGGGTTGGGCCTAAGTTTTACCAAATGTGTTTTTACCTATACTTAGTCAAATTTCACCCTCATATCCCCCAAAACATTTCCCAACACTCACTCAAACATTTAGCCCTATTTTCACTCCCAAATTCAAGACCCAAAACCCTCATCAAAAGCTAAGGATTCTCTTCAAGCTTCAAGCTTCCATCTTCAACCTTCACCAAGAACTTCTTCAAAGCTAAGGTATGTGGTGTTGAGCGATTGGGTCTTTCCACCCACGGTGCCTAAACCCTCTTTTACTTAATAATGCATGATTTAAAGTTGATTTTACATGTGGGTTTTGTATTTTGGGAAATTTACTGCATAGTGATTTTAGTTCATCAAAGTATGGTTGTTTTAGCATGTTTTGAGCTCTAAATGTTGGATCTTATATTGGATTTGATGTGGGGTTTTGATGTGAACGTCTTGGGGTGTTACAAGGCGTTGCTTGATGGTTTTACAACAAATTTTCTTGCATGATTTCATCTCTAAATTTCATGGTCTTTTACCCCCATTACACACCCCCAAGGTTGTTTGATAAATGTCCGGTTATGGTTTCTTGAGAAAATGAAGGCCCAAAGCATAAGATATGATATGAATGATGTTATGGTGATGAAAAGAGCTTATGTATATGATATAGTTGACTATATGATGATGAAATGAGCTTATGTATATGATGAACTCTATATAAAGTGTTACATTAGACTATGCCCGATCCGGGGAGACAAGAGTCCGGGTAACCAAAGGAAGGGTTCTTACTTCTCCACCTAGTGATGGGGCGGCATCATCACTAACCGAGATGGGGTTTATACTCATCAACTGAGGTGGGGCTTCGTATTCATCCATCTAGGTGATGGCACGACATTATCACCAACCAAGATGAGGGTTCATACTCATCCACCTAAGTGATGGGGCGACATCATCACTAACCCCAAGGGGTTTATACCATGGAAAGTTAGCTTGGTCTCTTCTACACATATGATATTCTATATGAGCATGGATTACTTAAGCACGTTTTACTTACGCATTGATCATACATGTCATCTTGCTATATTATGCCTATTGCCTATTATTATGCATGTTGATCATGAAGCTTATCTCTTGTTGCATTGCAGCCCACATACTTAGTACATTCAAACGTACTAATGCATACTCTTGCCTACATGACATCATCATGTAGGAACCGGTGCCCAAGTTGATCATTCTCCTCCTCCACGTGGCTAGGTGGTGCTATTCCAAGTTTATTGGTGAGTCCTCCATTTCGGGGACTTTGGTTTATGTTTTCCTCTTATCTATGTATTAAGACACTATCTTATGTTCTATTTGACTATGAGAGTGAGACCGGTTACTTTGTCTTGGCCCTCGCTCTTTCTATGTATGTAGAGGTGTTTGTTGGAAAAGTTATGTATTTATGGTATGAGCTATAATTCCTTGTCTTTTGATGTTGATGTGTTGTAAAGCTTTCCCTTAACCTCAATACCCCATTCTATTCTACATGTCTTTTATATTCTTCTGCGACCAAGGATGTGTAATGGAAAGTCAAGAGGCTTGTTTGGGTTCCCCATTCGTCGTGTCACGTCTAGGCCCTAGGCTTGGGTCGTCACGCTGTCATATGATTTTGGTTTTCCAGATGCATTGGTAGATGCCTTGGAACAAACTCTCTGGTCATCTTTTGTTGCTTCCACTGCTTTGATGCCTAGGTTAGATATCCCCATCCCTAGGTTCATCCAACATACTATCTTTATTCATCTCATCAAAAGATTCATTGTCCATATCAAAAGCATTATTATTAGTGGAACTAAATTTCAATGCTAAAGTATTTGATTCATTCTTCTTTGTAGTCACAATTTTTTGCACAAAATCTAGAGCTTGAGCTTAACTTGTCATTCAAAAAAGGAGGTGAAACCTTCTCTTCTTCATTAACCAAATCAGCCCAGCTAGGAGCACTCATCTCACCCTATTTTTCCTTCGAAACACTTAAAAGTTTGTGAGATTAGCTTGAGAAGGTGATGCCATACCTTTCATCAAATCTTTATCATTCTCTTTGGAAAATAGGAGCTGTCCAGATTTTTGATGAAGTTCTATAGCCAACTCCAAAGATTGAGAAGGGACCTGGTGAGCTATGGCCTTCAATGTGACTATAGGTGACTTCATTACTATATTGGATTTGAGTATCATGGCAGACATATACTCTTGAATTGTCTTATTACTTTAGGATTAGAAAAATGAAATGTTGGAGCCATAACATTATCCTCTTTTCCAATATCCTTCAAAAAAAGTATCAAAACTATTCGAACATAATAAATCATTTGCAGAATCGCTTTGTGAGCCTAGAGAAACATTAGATGGTGCCTTCCTATGTAACCATGTTCCAGTTCTCTTTGCTACTAACTTCGTTCCCTCTGTTTGAATCCTTGTCTAGCAATATTGCTACTATACCATCAGTTTCCTTCCTCTTATTCATAGCAGTCCCAATGTCAGAAACTCCACTTTTTAGAATCAAAAGATTATTCGACCCATGAGGTTGTGCCTATATCACCTTGACGTGTAAGAACCACACCCTTCTTGATGGTCTGTGCAGAATTGATCTTCATTGACCTTGAAGCTTCAGATAGTTTCTGCTGGTCTGCTTACTCGCTAATTGAAGTATCTTTAATAGTTGAACCTAGTAAAATATCAGTCCTAATATTGTTAGGACGACCTATATGCAGCTTTGAGACTCCATCAACTAAACTAGTTTCATTTAACTATTAAAGCTACTTAGGACCTGTATCAGTCCCAATCTCATTAGGGCCTGTATGCAGCTTTGACACTCCATCAACTACATTAGTTTCCTTCACAACAATAGCCAAAGAATTATGATTCCCAACCAATTGTTGTCCTACATTTAGACCAAATATTTCCTTCATATCTTTTTTCACAACAATCTTAGAGTTTAAAAAATCACATGCATATGATCCCTTCAATTGTTCCACACTGTTAGCCTCAGAATCTAGTTGCATAAGTGCAAAATCTCGGCAGCTTCGTCCGCTAAATGGCCATCTTGAGACAATATCTTCCCTATTAACAAATGACATTTATTTTCTTCATGTCCTTGATGTTTACAATGAGTACAATATAGTGGAAGATTTTCATACATATTCCTTTGAAAATGTTTAATAACTCTACCCGATTCTTTCTCCAATAATTGTATTCTTACCTGATTTTGGATGTTTTTTGAGTAAGTCTAGGATTATCTTAACCCTAGGGGTACTTGTCCTGGTGCAACCTTGGGTTGCTTTATCCACTACAATAAGCTTCCCTGCAGTTTCCGCAATTGATAATAAGTATCTCCTCGCAAACAGATCTATTTGTGACTCTGGCAATGAAATCTACACCCAAGTTTTAGTTGTTCCTCCTTGGAATCGAATGATGGCGTTTCCTCCTTGGAATTGAATGATGGAATCCACAGAAAAATAATAAATAAATACTATTCTTTGTCAAACTTAAAATAGCCATATGAACTGGACAAAACACGTACAAATTCCTCGTATAAATCAAAGCTGATTAACAAGTGACAAAAATCATGTTGTCCAATTAATGTTTCCTTCAAATTGCTTTGGTAAAAGCTTTCATAACTCTAATAACACTGGTTTACCATATGAAAACTTGATAATCATTGCTTGATGTAAACTTTCTTCCCTAGCAAATGCTCTCTTTCCTCCTTAGTAAATCTCATAGTAGGTTCACCATAAATAAACTCAACTAGTTTTAGTATGGGTTTTGAAAGATTTTGGGTTGTTTGTCATGGTTTAAGGGTTGCTGCACAGAGTTTATTAAGGTTGACATTTGACTCTCCCATAACCATAGCCGGGAAGAGGACAAAGTAGCCATGGCTGCTATCACGTCGACATGGAAAGCTCGAGAGAGGAAAAAGCGTGGAGGCTAGGGTTTTTTTATTTTCTATTTTTTGAAGTAGTCTTAACATTCAATTTCAAAAGAGACAACATTTTTCACAACTGAGGCCTTCATCCAATTTTGGTAATGAAAACCTCTGAAGCCAATGAGTTTTAATGATTTCAGATTATAGTGTGGTCTCAGGGCTTCAAGCACTTTTTCATCCAAATTGTTTTCTGATTCATATCCATATGGCCCAATTTCCCAACTTATGCATAAATGGTGTAAATTTTCTTTTGTAGGCAAATTAGCTTCTTTTGCATCCGTATCATTCTTCACTCTCTCTCAAAATGCCGATCAAAAGTGAGCCATGTGGGTTTAGGTTCCGTAGTTCACTGTCACGGCCCACCCCGGAGTCATGACTCGTGCCGATTAGGCACTTAAACCAATATTACGCTGCAAAACCAAACATTAGAGTCTAGGAATCCTACCGAAATTTCGGCAGAGTTTCCTCTGTTTCTGTACCCTATCCACACCTGCGGCA
>JAPFFP010000103.1:16935790-16959402 GCA_026153255.1 Solanum medicagineum | reverse complement strand
ACAAATGAAAAAAGCGCAGATAGTTTAAAGAGTCATTTTGCTTTATTCCATCATACTCCAAGGCCAAAAAATAGTCATTCTTTGGCTCCATCTGAGATTGATGGAAACTACTATTAACTTGACATATGGATTAAATCACTCTTTGAAGTTAATAACTACAATATTAATGTTTTGAAAAAGATTATAATTAATGATAAGTTTAAATTAGAAACAAATATAAAATTATATCTTAATTTTATAAAATGGATAGGTATTGTTGAACATCTATTTTTTGTATAGTGGTAAAGATGGACTAAGGAAGTATCATATTTCTAAGGAAAGCAAGAATCTCAATTAGCTAGCGGCGGAATTCAAGATTTAAAGTTTATGAAGTTAATATATGTAATAACTGAGTTCACATTTAGCATATGTAGATCTTTAGTTATCAAATTCCTTAGTACATACTCCCTCCATCCCATTTTACGTTGCACATAAAATGGGACACAAGGAGTACAAAAGGTGTGATACAAAAGCTACTGGATTCACGTGAACCTATATATTACATGTTGATTCATCAATTTGACCCATTCTTTTGTAACCATCTATTTGGCGGAGATTGTATACATCAATTAGAATGGTGACATTATACCATAACCTAAAACTACAATTTTATTCTTTAATATTCTTGAATCATGATGCACAAGGCAAGTAAATTATAGAATTGCAGTCAAGTGCAGCAACATAAAAGAAAATGTCTCCAACAATGCATGATATCCTTAATTAATTAAACAACTGTTGAAGTATACACAGTATATATACATTGCATATGAAAAAGAATTAAAACTTAAAGACACTTGCTAATACACACAAGTTGCACAAAATGTTTTCCAGGAATATGATTATAGCATTCCTAGTTTTGTTTATGTACCTCTCATCAGTTACGAATGCATCGAACATTTCAACTGATGAGTCTGCTCTTTTAGCTTTCAAAGCTTATATAACTTCAGATCCCAATGGAATGTTGTTAAAAAACTGGACAAAAGAGACTCACATTTGCAATTGGATAGGCATAACTTGCAGTAAAAGGCATCAAAGAGTGACAATGTTAGTCCTCAGAAGCTTTGGATTTAGAGGTACAATAGCAAAAGAAATTGGGAACCTCTCCTTCCTTAGTTTTTTGGACATTGCAAACAACAGTTTCCATGGCCAAATCCCCTATGAAATAGGGGGTCTGAGGCATTTAAAGTACTTGTCTTTGCAAATGAATAATCTCACTGGTCAAATCCCACAAAGCCTTGGATTTCTGACAGGGCTTCAAACTCTTGATCTCTCTGAAAATGATCTATTTGGAAATGTTCCATCTTCCATATTCAATTTATCTTCGCTAAAGCTCATCGATTTGGGATTTAATCGGATAAGTGGGAATCTGCCAACTGGATTTTGTACTAGGCTTCCAAATCTGCAAGCTTTATTCCTCTCAAGAAATCAATTAGCAGGGCAAATCCCAAGTGGGCTGAATCAATGCACACAACTTATTTCCCTTTCTTTCTCACGTAATTATTTAACTGGTAATTAATCAGTACTATTAATTCAATCCTTGGACTGTATAGACTTGATTCAGAATCATATAATCCTTATACAATGTTATGAGGCTATTTGATTGTGTTAACAGGAAGTTTGCCACGAGACATGTGGAATATGACAAAGCTTCAACAGTTGTTTCTTGGATGGAATAACATAACAGGTACTTCTGCTTTAACAAGAATTGTTCGTATTCAGGAGGATGTTAAAACAGATACAAGGATTGCTGAAATATTAGTGATTGTAATTCTGTTGCACTTTTTAGTTTATTAAGCACACAATTAAAATATATTTTACAGGACACATACCAAGTGAAGTTGATAACCTATCAGCACTTCGAAGATTAAGTCTACGACAGAACAATTTGGTGGGAATTCTTCCACCATCTATTGGAAATTTGTCAAATCTAGAGATGATAGACCTAGGACAGAACAGTCTACATGGTGGCATTCCGCTGGAGTTTAAACATCTTGTAAATTTGAAAGAAGTGTATCTTGGTCCCAACAGATTATCAGGTGAAGTTCCAAGGCCAATGTACAATATTTCTGGACTAGAAAAGATTTCATTTGTAGCAAACAAGCTCTCGGGAACACTTCCCTCATACATAGGCCATAGCCTTCCAAATCTTACAGGCCTTTATCTTGGGGACAACCAGTTTACCGGGCTGATTCCTACCTCCATTCTGAATTTCACGAAGCTTATCCAGCTTGATCTTGGTCGCAATCTGTTTAGTGGACATGTACCGATGAATCTTGGAAAGCTACAACAGCTTCAGTTCATCAGCTTGCAACTGAACCAATTGACAAATGATCCATCTACGGGCGAGTTAAGTTTTCTTACCTCATTATCTAATTGCAAGTATTTGAAAACAGTTCAAATAGGAGGTAACCAATTTAATGGAAGTCTTCCTAAATCTTTAGGCTCAGGCAACTGGTCCTCCTCGCTGGAAAATTTCGTTGCCTTTAATAGTAGTATTACAGGAAAGATACCACCAAACATCAGTAATTTGAGGAATCTGGAGTGGTTAAGCTTGGGAGACAATAAGCTCATAGGTTCTATTCCTCCAGATTTGGGGAACTTGAGGAAGTTGCAAAGGTTTAGACTGGACGAAAACAACTTAGATGGAATTATACCAACTAGCTTGTGTAACATGGAAAACTTGTACCAAATTGCCTTGAGCGAAAATAAACTTTCCGGAGAATTACCAAGCTGCTTTGGAAATATTTCTTCTTTAAGAGAAATCTACTTACATTCCAATGCGCTAATTTCCCGTATTCCATCGGCTTTTTGGAGGAACAAAGACATTTCAATTCTCACTTTGTACAACAATTTTCTGAATGGATCTCTCGCAGTAGAAACGGGGAATTTAAGAAGTTTGCAGATATTATATTTATCGGGTAATCAGTTCACTGGTCAGATTCCTAGCGGGATTGGCCAACTACAAAGTTTGGTTAGCCTTTCGTTGTCGAATAATATGTTAGATGGTCCCATACCTGAATCATTTAAAGGTTTGGTTTCACTCGAATATTTGGATCTATCTAGCAACAATTTATCAGGCATGATCCCCTATTCCTTGAGGAATCTTGAACATCTCGTGTATTTCAATGTCTCGTTCAATGGGCTCATGGGTGAAATTCCAGACGGAGGGCCGTTTGAAAATTTTACAGCTGAATCATTCATGGGTAACCCCGGATTATGTGGGTCATCACGCTTCCATGTGATGGAATGCAGAGTCGGTAGCCTCAAAAGAACAAGAAAGAGCAGAGTTTTAATTTCTGTTCTTGCATCAGTTTCCTCAGTAGTTATAGTCGCCATCATTTTCATCATTTGGTTTCTGAAATGCCGAAAAAGAACCAGACAACTTCCTCTAGGTGATACATATGGTCACATACATGAGAGGATTTCATACCATGATATTGCTCGAGGGACAAACAACTTTGATGAAGCAAACTTGATAGGAAGAGGGAGCCTCAGTTTGGTGTACAAAGGGACACTTGTAGATGGAACTGTTGTGGCAATAAAGGTATTCAATACTGAACTGCAACATGCATTTAGAAGTTTTGAAGTGGAGTGTCAAGTTTTACGTAGCATTCGACATAGAAACCTTGTTAAGGTGATAAGTAGTTGCGCTAACTTTGACTATAAAATGTTAGTGCTGGAGTACATGCCCAATGAAAACCTCGAACGTTGGCTTCACTCTACTGACAGATTTTTGGATTTAACTCAAAGACTAAAGGTGATGATCGACGTGGCTTCTGCTATGGAGTATTTACATAAAGGTCATTTGTTTGTAGTCGTCCATTGTGATTTAAAACCAAGTAACATACTCTTGGATGGAGATATGGTGGCAAAAGTGAGCGACTTTGGGATATCCAAACTTCTAACAGCTGAGGCGCTAATAGCACATACGAAGACCTTGGGTACTATCGGGTACATGGCACCAGGTACATGTTATTACCGAGTTAATTTGAAGATATTAAATGACGTTAACATTAATGGGATTGCATGATCTTTTCTTTTGCAGAGTATGGATCAGAAGGCGAAGTATCAACCAAGGGAGATGTTTACAGCTTTGGTATTTTGTTAATGGAGACTTTTACAAGAAAGAGCCCTGTGGATGATCTATTCGTCGGAGACTTCACCTTAAAAAGATGGATATGTCAATCATTACCAGATCGATTGGTGGATGTAGTTGACATTAATCTATTTTCGTTGGATGAAGAAAATTTTAGTTGTAAAGAGAGATGCTTCAAATCAATCATGGAATTAGCTGTTGAATGCACAAATGAGTTGCCTGAAGAGAGAATATGCATGGAAAATATTACTTTGAGACTCAACAAGATCCTAACTCAGTTTCTGCAAAATGTTAATGGTAGTGCTGAAATCTCTACTGGAATTGTCACATCTTCTCTTCACGGTTGGCCTACAACTTAGAATTTTAAGAGATTGAAAACACTTGTCTGTAATTATTTTAGAAAGTTCCTTTTGTGTTTGTTCTTCTTTAATTCTTTACACATGTATCATTGTTCTTCCTTCTTTTTGGTGAAATGATTGAAAATTACAATTTCATTTAAAAATATCTTCAAAATTAAGGGGAAAAGACTCATAAATATCCCTAACTTATGAAAAAACACTTCTTCTATCTTAAATGCCTTATTTTTGAGTTCAAACTATGACATGTTCTAATTGATCATGACAGTTTAAATTATTATAAATACGATATGACCAATTAGAAAATATTTGAACTCAAGAATTAAAATTAACTTGACTATTTTTATTAAGTTGAGGAATATATTTGAACTCTCTATTTGGGTATTTATATATCTCTCGAGTCTTTTTCCAAAATTAAATACTCCAAATTGTCATTGTTCAATGGCACAAAAATAACTAGGGCTACTTAATCAGAAGTCACTCCGCTCTCTCTCCCCCAGTTAAAAAATTAACCACAATTTACCAGCAGTTTTTGGTTGTACAAACTCCTCCGACCGGCGACGGCATCAGCCAATCCCCTTCTGCCTCTCCCTGCAAGTCTCTCTCTTTTGTAAGTTCTAATTTGTTTATCCATTTTTCTACCTTTTATTAAATAAAGATGTACAAGTATAAATTTCATTCACGCGCTCTCACTTTGTTTCAATTGCAATTTTTAAGGCGGAATATATACAACTGTTGAATTTGAGAATATAAATTATTGGCTTGTTTTGATTTATTCTTCTTATACTAACAGAGATGAGCCGATCAGCCGCCATGATTCATCTATTCAGGGACTTGTAGATGCTGAACTTACAGTGCTCAATGTGGTCAGAAGTAAAAAAAGTCTGGGTAGCAGACGTGAAAAGAGAGGCAAACCTCGCACCAGCTCTTGTCCATAAATCCCTAACTTCCCTCGTGAAAAAGAATTTGATTAAAAAGGTCCCTTCTATCCAAAATAAGTTAAATGGCTGTTGAGTATGAACCTTCGGAGGAACTCACCGGTGGAGCATGGTATTCTGAGGAAAAACTTGACAAGGAGTTCATAACTGTTCTTAGGGAGACCTGCCTTAAGGTTATAGGAATGATGGAAGTTGCTACTGTCGAGGGAATCCACGACTTTTTGATGAAACGCAAAGTGGTCAAGTCGGGGAAATATTGAACTCTATGGTTCTAGATGATGTTATTATAGAGGTGAAGAGTACTGGATTGGGAGAGTATCATTCTATTCCTGTTGGATCGGTTTGTTTATAGAATTGCAATCAGAGATGCTTCAGGTCTGAAAATAATAGGGCCAATGGCTTCGATTCCATGTGGTGCTTGCCCCAGGATTAGTCTACGTACACCAGATGGAATTATTTCCCCCAAAACCTCTGTCTACTACACCAAATGGTTGAATTTTGAATTCTGATGGACTACAACAGTGCAACTTGCTGGTTCCTTTTCGAGTTTCTTGTTTTATCTTTTGTTTTTTTCATGGAAACCAACTTCCTGATAAAAAAAGAACCAAAGTTTTTAAGATTTTATTGAAATGTTTTAACTTTGTTGGGAAAATTGTCTGATGTCGTACGTAATGTGTATTGGCCTCTCCGAAATCTGACAACTTTCACAGCTTTTGACATATATCAAATTGTTATGAGGTAGCTAAATGTCATTTGAACTTTAGCACACTATTTTTTGACATGATGCATACTCGTAAGGCCTATACAATCAATGTAGTTCCACTATTATTTTGCAGAAAGTGACGGACATTATGTATCTGGGACAGATGGTATTATAATTTATTTATTTTTTGTCAAGGTGAAATATTTTATCCCCGTAGAGTGTGATGTGACATTTTTTGTCAAATAAAAGAGAGTGTAATACACACACCATGATGAGAGTGGAATTAAAGAGATGATGTATTTCTCAAACTACTATGTGATACTTTAAATATGAAACTTACACTTCAATAATTTAGGTATGAAATTAAAAAAAAAAAGATAATTCAGTATGTTTTTGACACTAACATTAAGGTCCCTAATATACATAAGAGTTGCACAACATTGGAGGGTTACTTGTGTTTCAAACATCCTCTTCCTCAACAAGTATATATTCCCATTATTGCTGTTTCTACATATGCAACACATTGACCACATGTTGGCTTCAAATCAAACATTGTATTCCCAGAAACAATAGGATGTATGTGACCATGTCCTACAACAACACATTCCATAGTTTGAGTTACTTTGTGTAAATCGTCAATACCTAACAACTTGTAAGACCTATTTATTTATATATCCAGCTTTTTTTGTGTTTCGCTGATGTAAGAGAAGATTAGAAAGACAAATAATCTCTCTGAGAATTTTTTCTTCCCCGCATTTATCCCCCGCTTCCTTATGTCTAGTATTTAGACAAAATTGACTTTCTTTCTATTTAGAATAGAAAACTATTTATATGTCTTATGGCAGTGAAATATGACAATAGTAACATAGTCACACTACTCTAATTAAAAAAAACTAAATCAAAATAAATGAAAGTCAAATATTCTTCTTCAAAATTTACATTACATACTCTTTTTCTACGAAATGCTGGGTTATTACATAAAATTAACTTCATAACTATACTTCTTCATTTTCATAACTTATATTATAATAATATTAATTAATCTTATACTTTTAACTCACACAGTATCATCTTAGTAACTCTTATATTAAAAGTGGGAAGCTCAAAAATGCTAACTTTACCCCTACTAAGTCAAATATGTTATCAGAAAAAATGTCTCCTTTAATTTACTTACCACAATGAAGTAATTAATTAAGATAAAAAAAAATCAGGTTAATTCAACAACTAACTTCATTTGACTTTTGACTACAAGATGAGAATTTATCTATTTGATGGGAAAAAAAAAATCTAATTTGTATTGTTGTATTTTATTGTTCATTATTCGTGCGTGCTTTCATAAAATTTTAATTATTCTAAAAAATTAATAAAAAAAAAAAACATAGAATACATGTGCAAAGGACGTGTTCAGAAATTAGTTAAAATAAAAAAAGCAAGAATACATAAATAAAATTAAAAAAGAAATATAAAATCAAAACTTACACTCTAGAAATATCTGATATATCACTTGAATTGCAATTGGACTCCAAAAATTTCCAAATGATAAGTTGTATAACTAAATTGGGAAGCATTAAAATAGAAAGTTGAGCATCCAATATTCTGTTGTTAGAATTTATCAAAATCAAAATTTGAATCGGCAAAAACATATAACGTAGGAAAGAAATATATGAATTAACATATATACACACACAAAATTATCAAGGTGATGTATAGTTTCAACTTTCAATGATATAATCAAATAAATAAATTATCTCCGAGTTTAAGTCATCCTAGGATCGAGAAATACACCAGTAAAGGTCGTCGAATCTTAGGAGGGAAGAACCAAAGGATGAACAAATTTATACTCATATTATGAACAAAATTATATTTCTTCATACTTTATTTGTGATTGTAATTTCTTGTTCAGCACTTTTAAAATTTATTGTAAACAATATCTTAATTTATAATAAAATTTGTCCAAGCAAAAATAAAAAAAAGATTGTTTTACAACAAAAACGCACCAACTTTTGGGATACACTTTTTTCAAATCCAAATTATTAATACACAACCCATGCATTAAACCATAATAAATCAAAAACAAAAAGTAGAGAGATTTGCACATAAAAGTTTTTTTTTTTCCCACAAAAATTTCTATAAAAAAAAAAGCAAAGGTAATGAAAATTTAGGAATAAGAATGAATCATGATTTAAGAATTGAGTATAGTAAAAAAATTTAAAATAAGAGATTACAACAATTTAATGTTCAATAATGAAAATTCATCGTGATTTGCACATCTGTATCATTTTGAGCGAAGGTGAAAAAAATAATTAATTATATCTCAATAAAGATTAAACTTAATAAAAGTTAAAAAAAATCATATCATGTTATGGAATTCTGACGACATAATTTCAACCTAGCATATATGGGTAAAATAGACAATTATAGTAATGAATTTTATATTGTAATCCTAATATCTATGCAAAAGGTATGACTAATTATCAGTGTAAAGAAATGAATCATCGGTTTAATTCAACCTCAAAAATCTAACTTGTGACGGATCATAACTGATGTAAAAGAATCAACAATCAAAAGATGATAGCGGTATATCTACTTGAAGACAATGTAGGTATTACAAGATTGCTAAAACTCAAACTTATTCTCGATTTTCAAAATCTTAATCAATAATAATACAAAAGAAACAGTTTATTTGCATTGAAGAAATAAACAACTTTTTATACTACATGTTTATAGCAATTATGTGTTTACCTATAATTATGTAGTTACAATTAAAATAGATATTTATGTGTATTCATATACAAATTAAGCACACAATTTTGAAAACTAAATATGAAGTAGTAAGCTTATTAAGGTTGCATTTGAATCCATCGATGTCTACTACAAAATATAGCCCTTAATTAAATTTAAATAATTGATGAAAAAAAATACACTAGTCAAATAATAATTGACGAAGAAAAGACATTATTCATATTCATATAATAACTTGCTACAACGTTTTTTTGTTATTTGTGTTTGCCCATATTGTGTTTCTACATGTGCATTCGAATT
Source organism: Solanum medicagineum (assembly GCA_026153255.1). Taxonomy (NCBI): domain Eukaryota; kingdom Viridiplantae; phylum Streptophyta; class Magnoliopsida; order Solanales; family Solanaceae; genus Solanum; species Solanum medicagineum. The sequence continues at coordinate 16,950,228 of JAPFFP010000103.1, read as the reverse complement.
ATTGTGTTTCTACATGTGCAACACATTGACCACATGTTGGCTTCACATTACAAATAGTCTCCAAGTAGTATAAGAAGTGTTCATATCTAAATGTAAGAAGTGTTGAAAGGTTATAGTATTGCGACGGAGGTGGGTGTTAAGGTTATGATGTGAATTTGATAAATATTAGTAATTGACGGGCGTGATGGTGGTAGATGAAGAATGTGGGGTAATTGACGATCTATTGGTGATAGTTAGTGGTCGTGATAGTTATGATGGTGAAGGTGGTTGATAAAGGAGATTCATCACAGTGTTGATAGTGAGTGATAGTGATAATGAAGGTGGTGGTGACAATGATGATTGTGACGGTGATTGACGATGTATTAGTGGTAGCTAATGGCGGAGATAGTGGTGATGGTAATTTGTGATGGTGACAGTGATGAAGATAGTAGAGGTAGTGGCGATGGTGACAGTGGTAGTAGAGGTACCATAGCTTATGCTGATGGCAAGAGTTACAACAATGTACATAGTTTTTTTATATGGAGACTATAGATGTGATAGTAATTGACAGTAGTGATTGACAATGATAATGATGATAGAGATAGTTGATAATGATAGTCGATGGTTAGTGATTGTAATTTTCTATAATACAAAATTACCAATATATTATATATTGACAGAGTATCTTTAGAGATTAGATCATTCCTTCTCTCCCTCGCAAAAAGTACTATTTATACAATATCGTGCTAATTTGATATATATCAACATGTCCTATAAAAGGCCCAAAATACTTCAACAATTGAACTACCAAACCTGTCCATGATCAATCTTAAACCAGCTACAAGTTTTTTCTCAAAATTGTCCATTGATGGTCTGTAATTTTTTACTACTGCTCATTTAATAAAAAAATTGTGAATCAAAATATTTATATCCATTCAATGCTAATTCACTCTATATAAATTTAGAACCTTTGAACTTTTGCCACACTCAACATAAATTTTATTAGAATTAAATTATGCAATATAAATTGTATCATACTGCCCATAATTTTTTTAATAATGTTAAGAAATTGGAATTATTTTTTGGGGGTATTTATTTTTTTTATTTTTCCTAAAGAAAAAAATATTTGATAACTAATATAAATTGTAAAGTATATTTGTCTTCCTTAACTAAAGTTTTCAGATTCAAGTACGAAAAATCTTTGGTAGGGAGTTCTCTTGAATAGATCTTTATGGTGCTAATTCGAATTAGTCAAACTGCAATACAGTCTACAGATATCGATATCGAAGGAAAAAAATAATAATATACGAATAGTAAAAAATATTTGTCATTCTTAACTAGAGGTTTCGGATTCAAATATGAAAAAGTCTTTGTAGAGAGCTTTTTCCTAAATGAAACCCTACGGATTAGTCAAACTCTAATACAAATACTGAACAACGAAAGAAAAATGTATATTGAGAGAGACAAAGAGATTCTCTTATGCAATTTCTGTTTCATTGTCATGGGCTACTTATGCAATTTCTGGTGTCAAAGAAGGTAGCCACTAACATGCCTGCTTTGGCCCTCGAAGGGTAGTTTAATAATGTGTGTGTGATTTTATTATCTGAATTTATTTGCTTATTTTTGTAGTCTTTAATGTATTTAAATTTGTTCATAAAATATATAAATCGTGATACTTAATAATTTAAAATGTTTTAAAAATATATACAAAAATTAATTGTTTTCAAAAATTTTATCGATGTCACATAAAATGGGACTTACAAAACAAACATATATTATTTCAAAACAACATAAAAAATACCAAAAAAGTAATATATATTAATTGAAAATCACATATAAAGTATTGTAATTACAATAATTTACAACTGAAATAAATGGTTGAGCCTCTAAATTCAACAGATGATAATATGACACATAAATTGAGACATGGAGAGTAATACATTATTTAAAAATTACGTAAAAAATATAATAAGTCACAATAATTATTAATAATTCAAAAAATTAAATATCTTTTTTATTTTTATCGCATATTATAAATTAAAATAAAATATAAATAATGCTCACGACTGCCTCTTTTCTCCAAACCAAAAATTGTGATTCTCTGTCTCCTTGTTCGTCCTTTGCTTGCAGCTTTCATGGCGGTCCTCCTATTTTCTTCGGAATGTACGTCAATTTTTTCACCATTTCGGGCTAAAATCAGTGTTTAAGGCCCTGTATTCAGTGTTTGTGTTTGCGTGGATCAGTATTTTTGAAAGCCACAGGCATTTCAGGAAAATCTCTGATTCAATTTTTATTTTTCGTACAAAATCTCGCTAAAAGCTCTATTCCTATAAATAAAAACCTTCATCACAGTCTCTGTTCCCCTATCCAAGCCGATTACAGTTCACAAACGGTGAGCTCATTGAAAACTCATATGTAATTTATTTGGTTCATTTTAGAGTTTGAATTTTATCTTATGCTTTTTAGGATAGATAAGTTTCTTATTGTATATTTCAAAGACCTAATTGATGAACAATTGCTTATCTGAAAGTTTTGTTTCTGTTGTGTTGATTTAGATACCATGACTTAGGCTATGAGTGGAGCCACCGTAGGTGGTTCGATGCACATCGTTTGTTGAAAAGTTATGTGGTGTATATGGGTTAAATGCTAGGTATTATGAGTGTAATTTGTACATTTTGTACACCCTTCCCCAAATTTGCTGGCTCTGACACTAGTTGAGATAGGCTCTTTTCCATGTTTAGGATATTTACTTTTAGATGTAAGATTTGCTATAGTATTTATTTAGTTCAATATGCTATGAATATTGTTTTGGAATTAATGTATTATGATAACCATGCTTAGACTGGTTCGAGGTCTGAATCTGTTCACAACGAGAGAGTAGATTCTACCGCCAACAACCTCAGTTCAATGCTCAACAAGAGGTAAATCCAACCCTTTCTGAATTATCTCCTTCGTTTCGATGAATTGTGTTTTTATGTCTGTTTAATAGAGAATCATGTTTACAGGGGGGCCTTTCTGATAACCTTGAATTGTCTGCTTGAATTGTTATGTCTCTTTATTTGTAATATTTGAATGAAGTTTTATATATCATGACCTGTTTCGGTAGCTGTATTTGATAGTGTTTTGCATGTCTTACATTTCCTGCTTCGGCTATCTAGAAATCTTATTTCTTGAAGGATTCAAGTTAGTAAGTTCCATTGATGCTAAGGTAGTGGTTCTGTTCAATCTAAGAAATGACACAACATTTAGTTATCGTGTTTTACAGCTTTTTCCCGGTGTCTACAAATTGCATATTTCAAGAATTACTGGCTGATTTTCTGATTTGATTTCACTGTTGTGTATATTCTCTGGTCTAAGAATGACAGAAATTTTGATACAAGGCTAGTATGTGTTTATTCAAAATCATGATTCAGAAGTTGTGTTGTCCGTAGATGAGCAATTTACTTCCCTTTGTTTAATTGGTGATTTGTATTCCTACTTTCAAATGTTTTATTGGAGAAGGCTTTAAAGTGAAGTATAATTGCGACAAAGAACCCTTTTAACATTTGGAGAATGCTGCTAACAGAACTTAACATACCAGTTTGGAGAAGAATTGCTACCAGACTTTAACATGCCAAGCTTGTTAAGTCTTTTCTAAGTTTGTATGAGGCTTGAAGAATAAACATGCATTTATGTGCCAATTATTCTCTCGTTACATTGTATTCTGAAAAGATAGAGTAAACTTACTTTGTTGAATGAATTTGAATTTAATACATAAGATTTGCACAAAAAGTAAAATTGAAACTAAGCAACAAGTTCTTCTTCAACTCTGCTTGTGAGTTTGTGTCTCTTCTTATTTTATGAATTTTAAAGTTTGTACGTGTGAAACTCGGTGGCTAGCATTCCTCCATTCTTCGGATCTAAACCCTTGCATTCTTGATAGTAGTGTTGCTCTTAATCAATTCTCTCAACAATCTATCCAAACTCTACTTCTTCATCCAAGTCAAGCACGTGCTTCATCCATTTTTCTGCTTCTTTTGATGCTTCTTTTCTAATTTAGATGCATTTCTCATAAATTGTTGATACCTAATTTGAGCTTCAACTTCTTTATCCCTTATGTTTCTTCCTTGGAATGGGCCCACTTTAACATTTCTTCGGTGCTGACATGCAACCACTCCATTTAATTTGTTAAACCTACATTACACTTGTCAGGTGCATTAGTCTCTTTTGGCATAGTAGGTCTGCCTTCCGTAAACTTGATTTCTTTGACCATAAGGACCTTGTCTTATGCTATTTTGTGTGACATCAGTGAGAATTTGATAGAGGTGTGGGAGGCTCATCTCTCTGTTGGTAAAATTGGCAAAGGGGAAAGATAGATGAGAGAGAGGGGAGCGGCTTTTTGTAAGGACGTTGTAAAATCTCTGGCTACGTTGTTGGGGATTGGTGATGACAAATGGGATCATTTGAATTTCATTTTGAGAGAGGGATGAGAATGTATGGAGTTTGGGGGCGGATGAAGATGGAAAGGGGAAGTAGGGATCCTACTTGAGCTCTGGCTTATATAGCCTCTCCCGAGATTGCATCCAGTCATTCATTTGAAGTGATTAACTATTGAGATTTCACAATCATTGAAACGATGTCATTGAGTGTAAGTGAGAAGGGGAATTCAACTTGAACTATTGGATAGAAATGGAAGGCCAAGATTGGCTCGTATATGGACATATATACATGTAATTTGGTTATAAACCTACAGTATACTTGTCAGGTGCATTAGTCTCTTTTGGCATGGTAGGTCTGCCTTCCAAAAACTTCTTGATTTGTTTGACCATAAGGACCTATTCTTATGCCATTTTGTGTGACATCAGTGAGAATTTGATAGAGGCATGGGAGACTCATCTCTCTGTTGGCAAAATTGGCAAAGGGAAAAGATAGATGAGAGAGAGGGGAGTGGCTTTTTGTAAGGGTATCGTAAAACCCCTGGCTATGTTATTGGAGAATGGTGATGACAAATGGGATCATTAGAGTTTCATTTGGAGAGAGGGATGAGAACGTATGGGTTTTGGGGGCGTTTGACGATGGAAAGGGGAAGTAGGGATCCTACTTGAGCTCAGGCTTATATAGCCTCTCCTGAGATTGCATCCAATCATTCATTTGAAATGATTTACTATTGAGATTTCACAATCACTGAAACGATGTCATTAAGTGTAAGTGAGAAGGGGATTCCACTTGAACTATTGGATAGAAATGGAAGGCCGAGATTGGCTCATATGTGAACATATATACATGTATATTGCAATGCTCTTAAACTCAAATAAGTTTAATATTCTAAAGTTTGCTAATGTTTTCTATGACATTGACGATGAATGGATGAGGAATATTATATGACAAGGTTCTTGAGTTTTTGGACGATATTGAGTTAATTAAAATATCAGTAATCTAGCCACATTGAAATGTGCAGTTTTATTAAATGCAATAATGTGATGGACTCAAAAAGTAAAATGACAAAAATGGTCTGCTATGTTCGAGAATAGGTTCAAAATAGTGTCTTAAATATGCACTTAACAGTTTTGGTCTTGTAAATGTGGCACAAGCTAACAAAAACTAGTCTCTTATCTTGAGATATTATTAGCGAACTAAAATGAGCCTTTGGTGCTATTTAAGATAAGTGAATCATTTTGGCTAAATGCCATAACTTTATATGAATTATAAAAAATGATATTGTATGTTGCCTATCTAGTAGGAAGTGTAGATTTCCAGTCTTGGATCCTTGATGCATATAAATTGAATTTCGTCAACAACCATGATTTTTAAAAAGAAAATGTGAAATGTGTTTTGCCCAACTTATCAGGGTGATTTATCTGTATTCTAAGATGCATAAATAGTTGATTTCTTTTGAACTTGAACTGTTTACTTTCACTCTGTCATGTACTTCAATGTATTTTATGTGTATCACTTTTACACCACTGTGACTGTCTTTTCTTTTTCGATAGTCTAAAAAGATGTTGTAGTAAAATAATAGGACAAAAGATAGATTTTGATACTATTAAAATTTTTCAATGAGCTAGTTGTCATATTAACTTGGATGCTACCCTCAGGGATGCTGAGGCTTTGTGTATATGTGCCGATGAAAATGGTGAAGCTTTCTGTTTCCTCCTGGAACTCCACGTTCATTACCATTTGAGTTTACTTTAATTTACATTCAACAGGATGATGATGATATACTATAATCACTTCTGGATTTAAGTTTCATAAATTGACATATGACGTTGGCAATCTGTGACATTCTTTCCAGTGTATATATGTATTCTGATAATCAGAGTTATTCTATTTTATTTTGCTGGAATTTACTCATTTTTGTATCATGTTTATGCCCTTGCATTTTTCATGGTTCCTTAAAATGATTTTTATTTTCGAAGTTTTGTTGCTACACCAATGTGAGAATTGAAAAGCAGATAGCTGCTTTTGTAACGGAATAGATGATACCTAGTTCATTACTTTTCTTCACTTAATTTGAATTGGCAGTGGGAGAGGAAGCCAATACTAGAAAAAGCGAAATCTATCATTTCCGACCTCTTGATACATGCATAAATTGGTTTCGCAAGTAAGCTCATGTACATTTCCAAGAAGATGAAGCACAAGCTCAGATCCGAAACCCCTAGCATGGGAGTTGTTAACTTGTTATGGCACTAGTGGAAATTGTGCACTTATGTGAAGGATACAATAGAGTAATACTACCACAAATTTCTAAAGGAATGGCTGAACCTCATTCCACACGTCTTTGCCAGTGCTTGTGAATGCTTCAAGAAAGACAATGTCATCCAATATCGGAATAAAAGGCTCATCTTCAAGAAATGGGACATTATTCATCGATAGAGGTGATAGTAAGCTGCCGTTGAAGTCCTGCATTTCTTCTATCCATGAATCTAAAGCTGATTTGGTGGCCACTTCTTGGTTGCTTACTGTCTCAGCAGGGTACTCTTGCATTTTGGCTTGCGCCGTGTGAGTATTTGCCTCCTTGGACTTGACATGCTTCTTTTTGCCTCTACAAGATCTCTTGTTGTTCAAATGTGTGTTCCAGAAATTCTTAACTTCATTGTCTGTTCTTCCAGGTATCCTGCCCGCAATTAGCGACCATCTGTACCATAAACAATGTGAGACAAGTAGACAACTATAACAAGAAAAACAAGAAAGAATGAATCATCTATTCATATTGTATTAACAGGAAAGCAGGGGGGAAACAGTAACCGGTTGCCAAGAAGCTTATGGAGTCTGATGATGAGGTCTTTTTCGTCTTCTGACATCATTCCTCGCTTTATGTTTGGCCTCAGGTAATTTTTCCACCTTAGTCTACAGCTCTTACCACTTCTCATTAAGCCTAAGACGGATATTCAAACGTTAAACTCTTTGATGTCAGCATTCTAGTAGATTAAAAGATTCAAGTATACCTGACTTCTCAGAAATGGTAGCCCAGTTTCCCTCTCCATGAGTCTCGACACATTTCTTCAATATCAAGTCCTCCTCAGGTTTCCAAAATCCTCTATTCATTCTTGTTTTAACTTCTTTATCCTTCATTGCACATTTTTTTTCTTCCTATCTCCTGTTAACTTTTCGGTGTTGTAAAATGGGAAATGAGTGGTACTCAAATATATAGATAAAAAGTTAGGGCGGAGGAGGGAGTGGGGGGTTGGGCATGTGTCTTACTCACTCTTGAAACAATGATGTTGGAATTTAAAATTCTTTACTTTTGGATTTAGATGTTATCAGATAATTGAAGTGATGAGGGCCCTCAATTTTGATTCTCTATTTTGCTTTCTTTTGTACTACCTGACATTGAAAGCCCTTTTGTGTGTTCCACTTTCATCCCACTAAAAGCCATTTACAAAGATACTAGCTCATCTAGGTATTACCTTTCCTAAAGCCCTCCGTGGGAAGGCATTTTTTTAAAAAAAAAACTTTATTTTGATGTTCAATTTTTTTTTGGTGCATTATGTATGGTGGAAAGTTAATCACATTGAACAGTCTATTCTCTTAAAATTAAATGATGTGGGGGATTACCCTTTCTAACAATGAAACAAACAAAAAGATCATCATTAGCAATGTAATATCATTATTGGAGATTTTGGGGGGGGGGTGATGTATAGTGCCTTTCCTGCAATATGATTGTAAATATCTTTAGAGGTTGTTGCTTATAAGCTGGTCAAATTAGTTTATATGCCTATTTGACGGAACGAAGTGCTTATGAGTTAAAACCAATGCTTTTAATGGTCCAACTTATATTTGCCTGTGTTCTTGAACAGTTCAGTAGATGGAATGTTTAGTTCCCTGTCTTAACCAACAATGATACCCTTAGTACATGCATTGGTCCTTATAATTGGTAAAAAGACGTTCAAATATAAATAGTACCACAAGTTCATATGTAGGTCATATATAGTTCATTTTTTGGTAGGTACAAATTACTCTTGCCAGCTCAAAATCTTGAACAGAAAACAGTATTATGCCAGCTCAAAAATGTGATAGGAACCCAAGATATGAATATGTCCTATACTGATAGTGATATGATGATCTTGGAAGAAGAGAAACACAGGAAGGACAGAGAGAGGGCATGGGGCATAGGACAATTCTAAAAGGTGCCAAAAGTGAAAATGATTGCACCCATGAGAGCATAATGCGCCAATCATCAACCTTAAAGTGCTTTGAACACTGTTGTTGATTGAACTCCAAATACTCTGCCCTCTTAGAGAATGCCCATCCATTATCCTAGATACAGCATGTAATATTAGGGGATGGCAATGTGAGCGAGGTGACTAGGAGTAACTGATAAAGTTGCTGTCATGTCTAAGAGGTCACAGTTTGCAGAAAAAATGAAAAATAAGGTTGCGTACAATAAACCCTTGTGATTAGGTCCTTCCGTGAAACCTGCGCATAACGGGAGCTTAGTGCCTCGGGCTTGCCCCTTTTCTAATCACTTGTATGTGGAGTGTTATTTGAACCCATCCTTCTTGTGTGGAAATTCTCCACCATTACTATTATACTTCCTTTTGGTTGTCATTTTGTTGCTTTGATTCAGTATTTGAAGGATTCATCATAACTTGACTGCTCTTACCTCAACGATTAACATAATATGTCAAAGAAATTTTCAAGATTTGAAAATTGTGGATTCTAACCACTCCTCATTATCATTGAACCCCTAACACCTTATTGCTACCTAATAACCTAGGGGTCATTTGGTTGGCAACATGTTATCCCAGGATGATTAATCCTGGGTAAGTTAGCATGGGATAAGTTATTCCACCATAAATATGGGATAACTTATCCCATCACCAATGCAAAAATGGTGGGATAAAATAGTCCAAGGATTACACCTCCAACCAAACATGGGATAAAAGAATTCTACATTTTATTTCGAGATTATTATAACTTATACCTCACACTAAACTACCCCTTAGAGATATCGTTAACTAACAGAAACCACATAGCTACTCCAAAGAATAGTATGGCTTCATTCCAAACTTAGATGAATAATGTAAAGACATATGTTAAATAGGGAAAAGAAAGAAAAGGATTGTCATCTCCTTTCATAAAAAACTAAAGCTGCAGTATACACCTCATGAGAAAAAGATAGTGGATTAACAGAGCAATATTTGCACACTTTTAAGCTGGCATGTTTCTTGGATTTTAGTTATTTTGGATATATTCATGAAAGATCCCCACAGCTTTAGCTTTTCAACTTTTCTCATTATAGTGTTTACTGAGATTATTCCCCTTGTTTCCTTCCTCAAACAAATTCTACAGTACCAAAGTGCCACATTTGTTTTTGTCCTCTTTCACACGTGGAAGGTCATGCCACTATTTCACAAGTATTTCCCTGTTTCATTTTATGTCACACTATTTGACTTAGTATGGTGTTTGAAAAAATTGAAGACTTTATAGTCCAAAATATTTTTTGATATTTGAGTGGTTGTAAATCATTTAATTAAGTTTAAAATGAGAATTTTAAACTACAGTTACGTAACATTCTTTTTCAAATGGACTGAATAAAAAAGTGTCACGGGACATATGCAAAGGGATTGGTAAAAATCACTTGCATGTATAGATCATCATCATATATCATATATTACCATATTGCCCTTACACTATATCAAATATTTAATCATTATATATATATATTAAAAGTGAGAAGATCCTAACCTTAAAGTTGGATTACCATATTTCCCTTACACTATATCAAATATTTAATTAATTAAATATTAAATTATAGTCATGCCATATTTTACTAATTATTAAATATTGAAAGCGGGAAGATGTCAAGTCAAAAGTTAAAAATCTCAGAAGTCATTCTTTTAATTACCTGAAATATGCTACATTAAAAAAAACTGTTAATTACTAGGAAGAGTTTAGGAAAATGAATGGTTGGAAGGTTAATGAAATTAAAGTGAACAACGTTTATGAACTATTTTCTATGATAATGAAGTATTATCCTCTGTTAACATTTTAGTTCTTTCACAATATATGTTAATTTTTTTAAAATACATATGTGTTTCATGTTTATAAGTTTTTTGTTTTATTGTCTAATTTCAATAATCTCATTTTTAGTAGTTCAAGAATGATGATGGGACTCGCTAGCGGAGGTGCAATTAATCTCAGGAAGCATAAACTAGCATTTTTTTCCGGCAAGGTTTGCTCATGATATTTAGTTATAATTTTACAACTCAAACACTTTTTTATAATAAGTTCTTGTATTATACTTTTAGGATGTGTTGAAGAATATCATGTTTTCAATAGTTTTCATCAATTAACTCTAATAGGTATGTTTCAAATTTGACTAATTTATAGATAATAGTTATTATAGGACAATTTTTATGAAATGACATATGAGTGGAGTGCAAAATAATTTTTTTTTTTATTGATTTATCATCAATTAGTTAATTTATTTATTAAAATTCTTGGATCATATCTTCATGTTGGTTTTGCTTATATTGATCTAAAGATATTTTTTAAGAAGAGAGCATTGATGCAAAAGGAGAAAGGAAAGGAGGAATTCTTTATGTACTGTTTTTAAATTTATTTATTTCCATTATAATATCAAAGTCTCGTTCTTAACTACCTTAACTTTTTATATTTTTTGAGAAATTGCAAGAGAGGATTACCCTCCTTTTTTTTAAAATTAATTTGGGCTTGTTGGCCCGATTTTTATTTAGCCATTAAAAATCAACATAATCGGGCAAAAAACCCAATACATCAGGAAAGGTTCGACAAAGTCGGTTAACTGACTTAAAAAAAAAACAACAGTCAACAGAAGTAACCTACTGTTACTTTTTTAAATTGTGAGACAAAAGCTTGTCTCCCGTAATCCGTCACAAATCATGCTTCGCTGGAAACCCTCTGTACATCTTCCTTTCCTCAACTTGTGGGTACCTAAGTACTTTCATGACTATAGTTGCATCATGTCTCTCAGCTATTAAAGTGAGCTTACTTCGTGTCTATTCTTTGTCTTCCTCATATAAAAACTCCATCTGAAAGTAGCAACTTCTTTCATTTGAGGTGTCAGATCCGGTGGAATGTTGTCAAAATGAAGAGTGAACCAACCAGTCACTCCACATGTGACGTAACTCTGCTTGCCTATTTCTCAGTGTGACTACCAGTTTCCCAATACCATGACTCTAACCTTCCTCCTCTTTTTGATTTTTCAGATCGTCCGAGGGAGTAAAAAAGTTGCTCAAGAGGTGCTTGTGGTGGTTTGACTCTGGTTGCTCTGGATAGTCGTCGAATCTGGTCATGACTCTTCTCTTTTGCTGGTTAAAATACTTTTAGAGAGCTGAAATAGATTGAAGTAACTTTTGCACTGTACTAATTCTATGGCCACCTCTGTGTATATTTAATCTGTGCAAACTATGGCCCCTGTGCTTATGCTCTAGATGCATCTATTTTTGTTGTTGCTCCTAGATCTGATCTCATAAAAGGAATCCCATGCTTATCCATGTTCAGTATCCTCCTAGCCTGACTAGGCAGACTATGGAAATCAATGAAAGATTGTTTATTTTCTGTCTGTATTGTTGTGCCTGCTATGAAGTCTGCAAGTTGATTCCCTTCTCTGAGTGTGTGAGTTACTTGAATGTTGCATGCTTCCATTACTGTGAGTATTTCCTCCACTAGGTCGATTATTTCCATAGGAATTTTCCAAAGTTTAGCTAGAGTATTCCTTAGGCTTAATGAATCTGCCTGTAACTCCACATATTCAAGTCCTTGTGTGACACCCATAGAAAATTGACGAAATCGCCTGTTTCCTATTCCTTGGCTTATAAAATCCAAGCAGGCCTCCGCCAACGCCGTCAGGCCATCTGGGCCTCTTGCCGGGCTCATTGCGGACCTACCCGTATGATTTTTTGGGAATCTTGCGTTGGAACCCTATGCAGCCACTGAATACGTGGGCTAACACTCACAGAATAGTGCCAAAATCGGTTGCTTCTTGTTCCTTGGCCCATAAAATTTTACCAGGCCTCCGCCAATACCACCGGGCCACTTCGGCCTCTTGCTGGGCTCGTTGCGAACCCACCCATATGATTTTTTGGGAATCTTGCTCGGAGCCTATGCAGCCAGAATTCGAGGGCTAACACCCTCAGAAAACTGCCGAAATTGCGTGGTTCCTGTTCCTTAACCATAAAATCCTATCAGGCTTTCGCTAAAGTCGCCGGGCCACCTGGGCCTCTTGCCGGGCTCGTTGCGAACCCACCCGTTTGATTTTTCAGGAATCTTGCGCTGGAGTCCCATGCAGCCACAGAATTCGTGGGCTTACATCCATAGAAAATTGTAGAAATCGCATGTTTCTTGTTCCTTAGCCCATAAAATCCTACCAAGCCTCCGCCAAAGCCCCCGGTCCATTTGGGCCTCGTGCCGGGCTCGTTGCAGACCCACCCGTATGGTTTTTCGGGAATCTTGCGTCGGAGCCCCATGCAGCCCAAAATTAACGGGCTAACACCCATACAAAACTATAGAAATCGTTTGTTTCCTATTCCTTGGCCTATAAAATCTTACCAGGCCTCCGCCGGGCCATCTGGCCTCTTGTGGGGCTCGTTGCGTACCAACCCATATGATTTTTCAAGAATCTTGCGCAGGAGCCCCATGTTGCCCCAAAATTCATGGTCTAACACCCACAGAAAACTGTCGAAATCACCTGTTTCCTGTTCCTTGGCCCATAAAATCCTACCAAGCCCCGCCAACGTCGCTGGCCACCTGGGCCTCTTGCCGAACTCGTTGCGGACGCACCCATATGATTTTTCGAGAATCTTGTGCCAGAGCCCCATGCAGCCCCAGAATTCGTGGGTTAACACCCATAGAAAACTGCCAAAAATCGCCTGTTTCTTGTTCTTATGCCCATAAAATCCTACCAGGCCTCCGCCAATGCTGTCGGGGCTCTTGCCGGGCTCGTTGCGGACCCACCCATATGATTTTTGGAGAATTTTATGCCGGAGCCCTATGCAACCTTAGAATCCATGGGCAAACACCTACAGAAAACTTTCGAAATCGCCTGTTTGTTGTTCCTTGGCTCACAAAATCCTACCAGGCCTTCGCCAACGCCTCGGGCCACCTAGGCCTTTTGCCGGGTTCATTGCGGACCTACCAGTATAATTTTTCGGGGATATGACGCTGAAGCCCCATGCAGCCCCAGAATCCGTGGGCTAACACCCACAGAAAACTGCTGAAATTGCTTATTTCCCAGTATAATTTTTCGGGAGTATTGCGCTGGAGCCCCATGCAGCCTCAGAATCCGTGGGTAACACCCACAGAAAACTGCCGAAATTGCTTATGTCCTTTTCTTTGGCACATAAAATCCTACCAGGTCTCCGTCAATGCTGTCGGGCCACATGAGCCTCTTGCCGGGCTCGTTGCTGACCCACCCGTATAATTTTTCGGGAATCTTGCGTCAGAGCCTCATGCCGCCCCAAAATTCGTGGGCTAACACCTACAGAAAACTGTCAAAATCGCATGTTTGCTGTTCCTTGGCCCATAAAATCCTAGCAGGCCTCTGCAACGTCGTCGGGCCACTTGGACCTCTTACCGAGCTAATGGCGGACTAACCCGTGTGATTTTTCAAGAATCATGTGTCGGAGCCCTACGCAACCCTATAATCTGTGGGTTAACACTCAAGAAAACTATCGAAATCGCCCGTTACCTGTTTTTTTGGCCCAAAAAATCCTACCAGGCCTCCGCTATCGCCACCGGGCCACCTAGGCCTCTTGTCGAGCTCGTTTCGGATCCATCCGTATAATTTTTCAGGAATCTTGCGCAGGAGCCCCATGCAGCCTCAGAATCCGTGGGCTAACACCCACAAATAACTGTCAAAATTGCATATTTCCTGTTCCTTGGCCCATAAAATCCTATCACTCCGCCAATGCCATGGGGCCACCTAGACCTCTTGTCGGGCTCATTGCGGATCCACCCTTATAATTTTTCGAGAATTTTGCGTCGGAGCCCCATGCAGG
>JAPFFP010000103.1:16924535-16935690 GCA_026153255.1 Solanum medicagineum | reverse complement strand
TAAGCATTCAATCCAAGTATCTCTCTAAACAAAAATCTCTCAATTTAGTTTTCTCACTCTTTTCTCTATTTCTCACAGAAACAATAAAACAAGACAAGTTGGACAGAGGTAAACCATGGTAATTCGAGATAAACAGGACAGCAACATGAAGCAAACAACCTTATCAAGACCTAAATGAATAGAGGGCTTAAAACAGGAGGATAGAAGGTTTTAAACGAGAAACCGATAGAAAATATGCTCATAAACTCAAGCTCAGAATAATTGTCCAGTCTTTAGTGAAAACAACTCTCACAAGATCACTATAAAATAGATAAGATCATATGACAAGCATTAAAAGGAAAATGCAAAAGGATTACAGCTTATACTCCAAAATCAGAAGAAACACAGACAAAACCAAACCAAACTCACACGAGCAGACAAGATGGACTTAATTTATGATATTGGAATCAAAAGAAAACCTGAAATGCTTGAAACTAAGATCAAAATCAGATAGTTCCATACTAACTAGACCTATCATCATTACAGTACCAACATAGCAGCTTAGGATGACATTTCAAATGGACAGTAACAACAAACAAGACATTCAGTGGAACAGGCTCATTTGTTAGAGGAAAGGAGGATGGAAACTGATTATATTGGAACCCAAAAAAACAAACAAGAAACCTTCATATAATCATATGCATCTAACCAAAGCTTACCCTATGAATTTGGACTATTCCAACTGAAATTCAAATTAGGAAATCACATGACTACACTTTGAAAGTTAAAGGAGAAACAACTAGCAGCTCAACCTCATACTAGGATCAATGGATCAAGGCTAGGAGAAAATTAAACAAAATAATAGCAGCAACCCGGGACACTTACTGGAAATTGTTGTTACAACAAGAAATATAAGAAGAAACTTAAAGATTACACCCTCAGCTGTAAGCAGAGTACCCAACAGTAACTTGAATAAAGCTTTAAACTAATGAATCTCAAGGAAAAAGAAGCAAATAAAGCCATAAATGGTAACTAAAACAAAGACAATATTCAGTTTCGTTCAATGCAACATCAGTCAGTTCGAACTAGACAATACTACTTCACAAAGTTCAGTTATCATTCGCAAATCAGACTCATAAATGCAAGCTTAAAAGCTGACTTTCATCTCAAACACAGCAATCCCATAACATATCGACTTAACAACATCATCTAGTTAGCTACATAGCAACCAGAAACACAACATTGCACGCATCATTAAAAATAAGAAGTTCAGATGAAGATATTACCTGTATCGGTGCAGCAAACTGAGACGACGAACTTGACGAAGCTTCTTCACCACCAAAGAGTTCCGTCTACCACTTCCTCGACCAAGAATCCTCAATTTCAAGGCCTTCAAAGCCAAATGAGTTTTTGGGAAATTAGTTTGAGGATATGTGAACTATAATTGGACTTTTGGAATCAGGGACGGCTATGGAAATTGAGTAAGTTTTGACTAGGGTTTCGAATTAGGATCGGCTCCAGAAATCTGAATTTACTATATGCTTTTTGTGGGGGAAATTCGGCTCAAGAATCACCCTCGAAATGGTGAAGAACATGAGTATATATAGCCCCAAATTAGGGCTTAAAACGGGAAGAAAAATCAGAGGTCATTTTGGGAAAATCCGGGGTCGATTTTGGAGCTCGAATTTGAAATCGACTACCTCATCCTTTGGGGATCATCCACGAGTCCATATCACAGCCATCGATTTCAATCGGTGGTTCTGATATGCACCACGTTTTTGATTCCAAACGGACGAGGTACGAATCAATTGACGGGGAATAGGGAGGGGACACGTATGTTTGGAGAAAGGGGGTGAACGTTGAGGTGATTTGGGGTTTCTGGGTTTGGTTTGTTGGTTTCCGTTCGGTTCGTTGAGGTGAAGAAGAAGATCGCAGAAGGTCGGGGAGAGAGGGTTTACGCGTATGGGAAGAGAAAGAAGGAGAAGGGAAAGGGATCGGGGGCGCGTGAGGTTCAAGTGAGGGAATATATATCTATCTGTTGAAAGGGAAAGGAGTTGGGCCGGGTCAAGGGGGTATTTGGGCTGGGGCAGTGATGGAAAATGGGCCAGTTTTGGTCCAAAAGGACCAATTGGTCCGAAAAAGAAAGGAGAAGAAGAATTTAAGAGATTGAGAAAATGACCATTTGAAATTGCAAACACAACCAATTAAATATAATCAAATTGAATTCGATTGATTAATTTGATCATACGATGAATTAATACAAATTAATTTAAGAGCTTTCAATATTATCAACTTGAAATAATTAGATTAATTACAAAATAATAATTCTTCAAATAAATGAAATTTATTTGAGAGAAAAAAAATAATTTTTGTATTTTCAAAATCCAGTTAATTCCAATTGTTAAAATTAAAAGCTCAATCATTAATTTATACTGTGGAGGGTAAAAATTGTATAAATATTTGTACATTTGTTTCTTATTTAATAAATAATGTGTGAACATATTTGGCTAATAAGTGATTTTCTAAATATTATATTTTTTAAATAATAAATCATATGATTAATTAAATTAATATTTTAAAAACATTTTTTGTTAAAACAAATAAGTAAAAAAAGATTATTTTTTTATCTATCAAAACGAGGGAGTAATTTAATTAATTTCAAAATAGAATTAAAAATATAATCTTTTTAAATATTTTTTGTTAAAACAGAATAAGTAAAAAGAGTCAAATTATTTCCATCTATGCAAATCACTAATCTGGGAGTAATTTAATTGGAATTAGAAAAAACAGAAAATGAGAAAAAGCAAAAAACAGGAAAGAGAAACAAAAGGAAAGAAGAAAAATAAAGCATGGGTCCCATAGATCAGAATATAATAGGAATAAAATAATTTCCTCATACACCTAGTACTAGTTGCGCCTCATACATAATAATATTTTTCGTTGGGCTACTAGGTGGAATTTTAAGAGATTGAAAACATTTCTCTTTAGTTAATTTAGAAATAATTCTTTACATATATATCATTTTTAACTCATATTGAAATGAATAAAAATATTTCAATTAATAATTTGATTTATAAAAAAATCTTTAAAAATTAAGGGAAAAAGACCCATAAATATTCCTAACCTGTGAAAAAAGTTCATAAATACTTCCTCCTTCACCTTTTTCAAACTTTCAACAATCAACTCAACTTCGATTCTTTAAAAAGGCACATGATATGTTCTAACTGATCATAATAATTTAAATTATTATGAATACGTATGATGAATTAGAAAAAACTTTTTAAAAAATTAAAATTAACTTAACTATTCGGATATGTTTGAACCCAAAAAATGAAAGAAGAGATATTTATGAGTTTTTTTTTTCAAAATTAAATACCCCAAATTGTCATTCGTTCAATGGCACAAAGATAATTAGGGCTAGACTTAATCAGAACTCACTGCCCCGAACCCCCTCTCTCTCTCTCCCCCAACCACAATCTACAGGCAGTTTTGCGTAGTGACGGCATCAGCAAATCGGCGTCGGTGACTCCCCTTCCGCCACTCTCTCTCTCTTTTGTAATTTTATTGGTTCGAATTTGTTTATCCATTTTTCTACCTTTATTTTAAGATGTACAAGTATAAATTTCATTCACGCACTCTGTTTCAATTGCAATTTTTAAGGCGGAATATATACAACTGTTGAATTTGAGAATATAAGTTATTGGCTCGTTTTGATTTATTCATCTTGTGCTAACAGAGATGAGCCGATCAAGTGAAGCAGCCGCCATGAAGCGGAAAAGACCTGATTCATCTACTCAGGGACTTGTAGATGCTGAACTTACAGTGCTCAATGTCGTCAGAAGTAAAAAAAGTCTGGGTATCTGGGTAGCAGACGTGAAAAGAGAGGCTAACCTCGCACCAGCTCTTGTCGATAAATCCCTAACTTCCCTCGTGAAAAAGAATTTGATTAAAAAAGTCCCTTCTATCCAAAATAAGTTAAAGAAGCATTACATGGCTGTTGAGTATGAGCCTTCCGAGGAACTCACCGGTGGAGCATGGTATTCTGAGGGAAAACTTGACAAGGAGTTCATCACTGTTCTTAGGGAGACCTGCCTTAAGGTTATAGGAATGATGAAAGTTGCTACTGTCGAGGGAATCCACGACTTTTTGATGAAACGCAAAGTGGTTGAGTGCTGCACGAGTCAACAAGTCGGGGAAATATTGAACTCTATGGTTTTAGACGATGTTATTATAGAGGTGAAGAGTACTGGATTGGGAGAGTATCATTCTATTCCAGTTGGATCGGTTTGTTATAGAACTGCAATCAGAGATGCTTCAGGTCCGAAAATAATAGGGCCAATGGCTTCCATTCCATGTGGTGCTTGCCCCAGGATTAGTTTGTGTACACCAGATGGAATTATATCCCCGAAAACCTGTGTCTACTACACTAAATGGTTGAATTTCGAATTCTGAGGACTACAACAGTGCAACTTACTGGTTCCTTTTCGAGTTTCTTGTTTTGGCTTCTGTTTTTTTCATGAAACTAACTTCCTGATTTAAAAAAAGAACCCTTCTGAAGTTTCAAGATTTTATTGAAGTGTTTGAACTCTGTTGGGAAAATTTTCTGATCTAATGTGTATTGGCCTCTCTGAAATATGAAGTGTGTGACAACTTTTGACATATATCAAATGGTTATCAGACAGCTAAATGTGATTTCATTTTGTTGTCTGAATTTGTTTCAGAAGAGTCATTTGGTTTGCGGACAAGTCATGTATCTTTGACAAATGTTTATATATCAGCGGAACTTACTGTAAAGATCGGATAGGATGAGAATAGCTTACGCTGAACTGATAGATGGTCTAAATAGATGATCTATTAAGACTGAACTTAGTATTTTGATATGGCATATGTGTAATGAGTTCAGTGCTAAATGCTTTAAAGATGTAATCTATGAGATCTAAAAATCTGGATTCGCCTTTTATGTGTATAGGCCTTAATATTTTGGTTGTGAACGAAGAGCTCTTTGTGGACTTTCTTCAAATACACACCGAACCACTTGTTTTCTCTGGATATTCAATGACTTGGTGAAGCAACAATCTGATCAGATTCTGATGCTTCCTTCTTCTTGCTCCTTTCTTTCTCAAGTAAATATACCCTCTCTACTTCAGGCATTGCTATAATAAATGCATCCAGTTTTGAGTTCAAGTCTTCTAATTTTTCCATAACTCTGTCATTTGTAAACAGGCCATTAAGCACACTTATGATTGCTCTCCAGCTTTCCATCAATGGCAAAGCAATGATCACTGCTGATCCTACTGTACCATGCAATAGATATTACAGCCCAGAGTGTGAAGTATTCCTTGCTAAATTGCCCTGCATTATCAAGTTTGCGACTTAGTTAATCATCGAACACTCGTACTATGATATATACTAAAGATTGACGTTTTTTGACTGACCCACATGAAGTGTAAAAATAGGCCAGAGAATTACTATCACGAATGTGAAACCGATGCCCCATTTGATAATTAATGCTTTGTGACACGTCCCGCCTAAATTCCGCCTCAAAACAGTACAGGAACATGTCTACCGTGCCCTGGAGGACTCCGAAACTCTCTAGAATTGTGCAGAAGATTGAAGACAAGACTAGAGAGACCTGGAGGATTCCAGAAACGTGTAGAAGTGTGTGGAGAGGCCTTGAAGTCTTTAGTCCTCTTTAGACTTGTATGGAAGAATCTATAGAGGGACTAAAGTGTAAATACTTAGGGACCCATCTTGTAAATATTAATTGCACTCTGGCCCCTAGGGAGTTGTATCAATAGGAGGGCCTTTGTTAGGCATCCAGAAATCCAACAAGAAATCCAAGTCTTGTAAAGCATTCTTCCAAGTATTAACGAAGTCTTCTTTCTACAAGCTCTCTTGTCTTCTTAATCTACCGCTCCTTTAGCGATCAAAAGTTGAAAAGGCTTACTAGTATTTGCAAGATCGTGAAAGAATCGTGAGCAAATCGACTAGTGCCGCACGGGAGGTCTAGCGTGAGTTCTAGGTCCATGATAGGGTGGTATCAGAGCAAGTTACTAAGGGAAGCAATGGCAAGTGAAGGAGACATCAACGCCGCCACCACCACCAACGTTACGTTGGATGTTGGCAAGAAACGCAAGCGCAAGATAGGCTCCAAGAAGATTGAGGAGGTGCCGATCGGACCGACACCAAGTGAGGCCATAACTCACTCACTTTCGGCTGCGGAGTTGAGCGATGATGAATGAGGCAAATATCTCGCCGACGTCCCGCTCGGCAAAGGATAGGTCGAGAGGGTGGATACTACCCGACGAGCAGTAGAGTTCTTAGGCTATCGCTTGAATCAGTTCGATGGAAAGTTTCAGACCTCGGAGGAATTCACCCTTGAGGAGAATGAGAACATTCGGAAAGGGTTGGATAGTTGTCAGGCGGCGGAGCTCGAGTTGAGGGAGACCATCACCTCCTTAGAGTGCCGGCTCATGGAGGGACTAAGCAGGATGGAGGCCATGAGCGCCACCATGAAGACCATGGGCGACACCATGGAGGCTATGAGTGCAAGGATGAAGGCACTTGAGGAAGGCGTGGCTGACGGAAGATGCGCTGGGATTGCTGGAGAGAGGGAGGCCAAGATCGAGGCTCCCAAGCCACCTGTCTTCAAAGGCGTTCGAGACGCGCAAGACGTGGAGAACTTCTTGTGGCACTTGGAGAATTACTTTAAGTGCAACAAGGTGAGGGATGACGATACAAAGGTCAATACAGTCGTAATGTACTTGACCGAGATGGCGATGCTGTGGTGGAAGTGGAAGGATGCTGAGATAGGAAGGGGACTCTGCACGATCAACACGTGGGAGCATTTCAAGGCAGAGTTCAAAATGACCTTCTACCCCAACAATGTCGTCTATGAAGCCGAACAGAGGCTTAGGAAGTTGAGGCAGACGGGTAGCATGAAGGCCTATATAAAGGAATTCACAACCCACACGCTTCAAATCCCCAATCTCACGGAGGAGGACATGCTGTTCAACTTCATGGACGGATTGCAGCGTTGGGCCAGGATGGAGCTGGAGCGTCGACAGGTTTCCACCTTTGATGAGGCCATCACGCAGGCAGAGGCTTTGACGGACGCTCGATATGACAGGCGAAGTAGAGACCGTGACCAAGGTGGGGGAGATGGTGGCAAAGGCTAGGGTTGGCAGCCACATCCCAAGTATCATGACACCGGTAGGCCTGATAACAGGAGGTACGGACGACAAAGCGACGGAGAGGGAAAGGCGCAGCCCGAGAAAGCGCTCAAGTGCTACCTATGCGGGGGGCCGTATAGTTACAAGAAGTTCCCCGGATTGAAGAGCCTTGGTGCCATATTGCGAGAACGGAAGGAACAGGAGGCACAGAAAGAGGTGCACGAATCGGGGGAAGATTCAGACACGGCCCAAGTAGGCGTGATTGGGCTATGCGGAGCGATCACGCGGCAACTAGAAAGGCCGAAGGAGTGGCGAGCACAGTATGTGGATATCACGATCAATGGGCGACCCGCTCGTGCCATTTTGACACAGGCGTGGAGGCTAACATCATGATTAAGTCTGCGACAACCAAGTTGGGGCTGAAAATGCGTCGATGACTCTTGTGTGTGGCGTAGCTCAAGGAGTCGATATAGCGTTGGGTGAGTGGCATGGTAAGACCAACTTCCATGTCGCCCCAATAAATCTCTTTGACATCATCCTTGGGCAGGAATTTTTCCAGAAGTGCCATGTGGGGATCGACCCTTACCTCCAACAACTCGTGGTCTTGGAGCAGGGAGGTTCCTGCATAGTGCCCTTAGTGCAAAAGCCCAAGTCAGAGAGACAAGTGCAGCTGTCGGCCATGCGGCTTATGGAGGGGTTCCAAGATAAACAGCCATTGTCGCGTTCCACGCCCGCGAAGGGGAAGAGTCGTCGGAAGAGAAGCCGTCGAAGGACACCAAGAGGGATAAAGGACGGCCAACTGCAGCAATACGCCTCGGGCATGGAAAGGGAGCGAACTCCAGAGAAGGCCACAAGGGGACGGTACGGAGATGTGCGGCAGTCCGAAGGTGGGAGACAGGGAGTTCCTACTACAGCATTGCGTCGAGGTCGTCGCAACATTAGGTGGGGGAGAATGACACGTCCCGCCTAAATTCCGCCTCAAAACAGTACAGGAACGTGTCTACCGTGGCCTAGAGGACTCCGGAACTCTCTAGAATTGTGCAGAAGATTGAAGACAAGACTAGAGAGACCTGGAAGGTTCCAGAAATGTGTAGAAGTGTGTGGAGAAGCCTTGAAGTCTTTAGTGCTCTCTAAACTTGTATGGAAGAATCTATAGAGGGACTAAAGTATAAATACTTAGGGACCCATCTTGTGAATATTAATTGCACTTTGGTCCCTAGGGAGTTGTATAAATAGGAGGGCCATTCCATTTGTTAGGCATCCAAAAATCCAACAAGAAATCCAAGTCTTGTAAAGCATTCTTCCAAGTATTAAAGAAGTCTTCAAGCTCTCTTGTCTTCTTAATCTACCGCTCCCTTAGCGATCCAAAGTTGAAAAGGCTTACTAGTATTTGCTAGATCATGAAAGAATCCTGAGCAAATTGACTAGTGCCACACGGAAGGTCTAGCGTGAGTTCTAGGTCCGTGACATTTGGCTCTATTATGGTTCTCTTCAGGTGGCAATTCACTCTTTTCCTTTTCAACCACAGTGATCTGTTTTGTAGTCTCCCAGTCATAATTCTGAGGTCTTAAAATGCTGCAAACAGCATGAATAGCTCCACCAGTAAGAATTGAAACAAGGTTTCCGGCTAGCATTGGGCATTTCTACCACTTGTGTCAAGGTTTATCCTTCCATACTCGATCTTAGTGACCGATAACCAAGTGATAATACCTAACAAACAGCCAGTAACTGTCCCTAGAATTGCACCAAAAGCATTTGCTTTTCGCCATAAAAGCATGAAGGCTATTGGGAGAACAGCTGATCCTATGAAAACTCCCATTGCTAAGTACATCCAACCTAGAGAAACACAAGCTTTGTTCAAAATTACTGCTAAAATGCCCATGAAACAGCCAAAGCCTAAGACAACCCATCTTGAAACTTTTAGGATTTGTCCTCCACTTGCCTCCGGGTTGATGTATGTACGATAGATGTATAAGTACATAATGAAGAGACCGCGATTAGCTCAGAGGAACCAGCAGATGTGACAGCCCTGATCAATATAGAAGAAGTCATGTAATTGACAGTTAACAGAACATTTTCCACGCGTAGTTCTTGATTAGGCACTTACATAAAGAGCATTGCAAGGAGAAAAATTGATCCCCCTTTTCCCATCAAAGCAATAGCTGTAGCAGGAGGAACAAGTCTGTGGCTAGCCTCACTTGCTGTTATCGGCAGATCAAGAGCCAGTGCTCCAAGACCTAGTGATGTTGCCAAAGGAAAATGGCACAGCAAACCAAACTAAACCACCCAACAAATAGCCCTTATGTGTTGATGATGGTCTTGCAGCAATTGCACTATCCCAATATCCTGCAATTTCGATACTTTCGTTATCAGGATTGTTGCAGAAACTTATCATAAGCTAGTTTCTTGCCATATCCCATGGAAGAAAAAACCTACATTATCAACGAAAATTGTTCCAAAATTGCCAACAATGTTGATGAGACCACCTGAACTCAGCATAGTAACATATGACCCCTTGAAATTCCCAGTAACAGGACCACAAGATTGTCCTGCATGGGAGATTGGCTCTTGACAACTTCTTGATATGCTAGCTACTTCTAATAAACGTCTGTAAATGATACTTGGGCTGCCAAGTTCACTGCTTGCAGCATATACTAGGTACACAAAGATGACTAAAATCACGTGTACTGAAATCAATAACCATAAATTTCTCTTAGACGAGCATGTGAAAAAGTGCAACACTGATGAAAAAAGTAAAATACCTATGACGGAATGTATATAGCTAACCAAGAAAGTAGCTTTTGGCCCTCCTGCTAAGGTGTAATCTACAACACCGAGAGGGATAAGAAAACTTGCAGCGTATATGTTAAACACCAGTGAGTGCATTGACAATAGCAGAGCCACCAAGAAGCAACATGGCTGTTACTATAATGTTTGTCAAGAAGCAAAACCCCAGAAAAACAAGCTGAGCAGCAGTTCCCCATCTGAAAATATGAGGACTTAATAGTCAACAGACTGTTGGACACAACAGAATCATCTCCATCTCTAGTATAGTTCACCAATCACCACAAACCTTGCTTTTACGATTTCACAGACAGTATGAGCATGAGGGGCTTTTCGTTTGATCTCTATTGCTATCACACCAAAAAGGAGAACCTGTTGTCAATTTTTTCAGAAACAACACTAACAATTTTATCTTCCTAAAGCCAGGAATTTTGAAGGATGATTTTGATCTACCTGAATAGTAGCTCTGCTTGCATACCTAAAGGGTCCAATTATTCCATACTCCCAGGCTACATTAGAACTTTGTAAGATTGTAGCTGCCCAAGTCCACTGCAAAAGAGATTTAACATTAAGTTAATTATAACTTACAGAAACACATGAGTGTCAATTCTTGGCTGGTTTGGCATTATGCTACAACAAAAAATGGTACCTGAGACACAATTACACTTGCAATAAGTCCTGTTTTAACATTTCTATCAGCTGTGTTGAACCATTCTGATGTATGACACGAACCAACATATCTTTTTTCCAGCCAAACCTTATAGAATTACATAAAAGAAGTTTGTAAAAGAAGGAAAATTGGAAAAGGTTGCTCCAAAAATAAGAATGTCTCTTCCCCTCTCCTTACATAAAAAGTACTTCCTCCATCTCAATCTATGTGATGACATGTCCTGTTTCTTTTTTCTTTCATTCCAAAAAGAATAACATCTTTCAAACAATTCAAGTTAAACTATTCATTTTACCCTTATTGACAAGTTTTTATAGCTCTACAAATATTTTACGCCACAAGTTTTAAAAGTCTTTGTTCATTGCTTAGATTCTATGTTCATTGGATCTATGCTATACAAATTGAAAAGAGGATTATAAAAGCAGGATTTAACTTATGTCAGCGAAAAAAAGTACAAAAATAGCACAAGAAAAGAAACAACAACAACAACAACAACAACAACATTACCCCAATGCCTCAAAGGCTCCCGCCCATTGCGGGGTAAGGGGGGGTC
>JAPFFP010000103.1:16871968-16883095 GCA_026153255.1 Solanum medicagineum | reverse complement strand
GCAAGTATCATCAACAGTGCATAACACATAACATTAAATGTCTATGATAAATATGACACATATACGCAAGATAAGGACCTCGCATTATTTTTATTAATGAGTATAAATAAAATAATTTAAATGACACTTATTTTGGAGTTAGTGAGTGACAAAAAATATGACCTGTAAGTCGACAAAGAAGAATTGGATCCACGTATACAACTAGTACGTAATAAGTAGAGAAAAAGAGGATCCGCATATTCAATATGGATCCATGAGTTTTTCACAAAAAGACATTTTATTTCTAAAAATTTTATCCTTTTTATAAAATTGAATATAAATTAACTAGAATAAATTCTAAGGACGAAATAATAAAAGCAAGAGTATTAACAGAATAAGAGAAGAAGAAGAATAATGATTCGTGTATCTTTCTTATATATACCTTACACTGAAAATATAAGGCTTTTATAGCCAATTGTGAAAGACATCCAATGTTATAAATGGGGCCCACAAGGTTATCTTTATGCCTTTATTCCATCACTTGTACAATTATTATGTTTCTAACACTCCCCCTTAAATGTTCATTTAAAAAGAAGGTTCTAGGTAACCTTCATACACATCATTAGCTGCCTCGTTAAAAACCTTGTCAGGAAAACCTAGTGGGATAAAACCTTGGCTAAGGAAAAAAGAGTACAACGTGTATTATCTCCCCCTGATGAAAACTTCATTTGACATTTTGGAGACAGCACATTCCAAACTTATATCTTAACTTCTTGAATGTTGACTTTGGTAACGCCTTAGTAAATAAATCTGCAAGATTATCACTTGAACAAATTTGTTGTACATCAATTTCACCTTTCTTCTGAAGATCATGTGTGAAAAATAATTTTGGTGAAATGTGTTTTGTTCTGTCTCCTTTTATGAAGCCACTTTTCAACTGAGCTATACATGCAACATTGTCTTCAAATATGACCGTGGGTACTTTGACATCATTTGTCATTCCACACTTCTCTTGGATAGGATGTATCATCGATCTCAACCACACACATTTTCTACTTGCTTCATGAATTGCTATTATGCCAGCATGATTTGAAAAAGTAGCAACTATGGACTGTTTTCTAGATCGCCATGATATAGCAGTTCCTCTGTATGTAAACAGATAGCTTGTTTGAGATCGAGCTTTATGTGGATCCGATAAATAACTTGTATTTGCATAACCAACAAGGTCTGCACAGCCTGTGTTAGTATAAAACAAACTCATATCAATTGTACCTTTCAGGTATCGCAAAATATGTTTCCAATGCCTTCGTATTGGGAAAAATTGTACCTTGCTAACACATTAACAGAGAATATTATATCAGGTCTAATCGAGTTAGAGAAATACATAAGTGTTCCAATAGCACTGAGATATGGTACTTCCAGACCAAGGAGTTCTCCATCCTCTTCTAAGGGGACGGAATGGATCTTTATTTGCTTCAAGTGATCTAACAACCATTGGAGTACTTAATGGATGTGCCTTGTCCATATAGAATCGTTTTAAGATTTTCTCAGTATAAGCAGATTGATGAACAAAAATCCCGTCTGGTAAATGTTCAATTTGCAGACCTAGATAAAGTTTTGTCTTTCCGAGATCTTTCATCTCAAATTCTTTCTTTAAATATTCAATTGCCTTTTGGACCTCTTCTGGAATTCCAATGAGATTTATATCATCAACATAAACAGCAAGTATTACAAACTCTAATCCCGTTTTCTTAATAAAAATATATGGACAAATGACATCATTTATATATCCTTTATTTATCAAGTACTCACTGATGCGATTATACCATATCCGCGCTGATTGTTTCAGACCATATAATGATCTTTGCAATTTGATTGAGAATATTTCTCGAGGCTTATTACATGTTTTAGGCAATTTCAATCCTTCTGAAATTTTCATGTAAATTTCACTGTCAAGTGAACCATAAAGATAAGTTGTAACTACTTTCATTAGACGTATGTCAAGATTTTCATGTACAACTAAACTGATGAAATATCGAAATGTTATTCCATCCATAATAGGTGAATACGTTTCTTCATAATTGGCACCAGGTCTTTGAGAAAATCCTTGTGCAACAAGGAGTGCTTTGTATCTTAATATTTCATTTTCCTCATTTTGCTTTTGCACAAAAACCCATTTATAACTAACTGGTTTTACACCATCAGAAGTTTGGACTATAGGTCCAAAAACCTCACGTTTAGATAGTGAATACAATTCAGATTGAATTGCTTCTTTCCATTTAGACCAATCATCTCTGCGTCGACATTCTTCGACGGATTTAGACTCATGATTCTCACTGTCTTGCATGAGGTTAATGCAAAAATATTATTCACTGTAACTTTCGATCGATCTAAATTTATCTCATCACCAAAAGAATCTATAAGAAGTTCTTCATTCACTTAAGTTTCGAGTTCATTGATTTCTTCAAAAAAATTAGGATTTGTCAAGTCTTAACCTTCTTCAAATTCTTTTGCAGTGTCATCTTTAATATTCCTTATGTTTCTTTTTCTAGGACTTTTATCCTTTGAACCCAATGGTCTACCACGCTTCAGGTGTGTTTGAGATTCAGAAGTTGTGGTACTAGTAGATGATCCTTTTGGGACATCAATCCGGATAGCCACATTCACTGTTGGGATATGTGACTTAGTTATCCGTTTCAAATCAGTAAATGCATCTGGCATTTGATTTGCTATTTTCTGCAAGTGAATAATCTTTTGTACTTCTTACTCACGAATAGAAGTACATGGAACAAGATGAGACAAACATGAATTTTTTCACAAAATTTCTCTTTTGATTTCACTGCTTTCTCCCCCTAATTTTGGGAAATATGTCTCATCAAACCGACAATCTACAAATCGCGCAGTGAACATATCTCCAGTCAGTGGTTCAAGATACCGAATGATGGAGGGTGATTCAAACCCAACATATATTCACAACCCTCTTTGAGGTTCCATCTTAGTGTGGTATGATGGTGCTATAGGCACATATACAATGCACCCAAAAATCTTAAATGAGATATATTAGATTCTTGACCGAAAACCAACTTAATGGAGAAAATGTATGATACTGTGTCGGTCTGAGACGAATCAGTATTTCGCATGCAAAATTGCATGACCCCAAACAGAAGTGGGTAACATAGTTTTCATAAGCAGTGGTCTTACTATCAACTGCAATCGTTTAATTAATGACTCAGCAAGGCCATTTTCAGTGTGAACATGAGCCACAGGATGTTCAACTCTTATCCCAATTGATAAGCAATAATCATTAAATGTTTGGGATGTAAACTCTGCAGCATTGTCAAGGCGAATTGTTCTAATCTGATAATCGGGAACCTGTGCCCGCAATCGTATAATTTGTGCCAACAATTTTGAAATCGCCAAGTTGCGAAATGATAGCTGACATACACGAGACCATCTTGAAGATGCATCTATTAGCATCATAAAGTATCTAAACAACCTACTAGGTGGGTGAATAGGTCCACAAATATCACCATGTATATGTTCCAAGAACGCAGGGAACTCAATTTCCACTTTTGTTTGTGATGGTCTTACTATTAACTTGCCTTGATAACAAGCAGTACAAGAAAATTTATCATTTAAAAGAATTTTCATATTCTTTAATAGATGACCATTTGAATTTTCTATGAACCGTCTCATCATTATGGATCCAGGGTGTCCTAGACGATTATGTCAAAGTGCAAAAGTATTGAAATCAGTAAATTTCTGATTTACCATAGAATGTGCTTCAATTGGACTAATCCTTATCCAATACAACCCAGAAGATAATGTTAGGAACTTTTCAACTACACATGTCTGTCCAGAGACATTTTCGGTTATTAAAAGATATTCAAGACCCATTTCATCAATTGTCTTGACGTGAAAATCATTTTCACAAATATTTTTAAAACTCAATAAATTTCTCCGAGATCGAGGAGAGAACATAGCATTATTTATTGTGAGTTTTGTTCCTTTGGGCAAAATTATAATGACTTTTTCAAAACCCTCAATCAAATTTGTATTACCAGATAGTAACATTTATACGGCCCATACTCAAATGAGAAAAATATTTCTCATTTTTGAAAATCGTGTGCGTTGTGCCAGAATAAATCAAGCAAATGTATTCATAATTAGATAACTTGCTTTGAGAATTATCCATATCTTCAAAAAGAATAAAATAAAATCACTATTACTTTATTTTTTCAAAAGAATTTGTGTGTGCACAAAGTAGGTATGGTGATTAGATTTAAAATCACCTTATAAAATTGGTTCACTTTGTTATTATTTTATTTGAACCAACAAATTAATTCATTTTTTTCATCCATATTAAAAAGACTTAATGAGCATACACATATAAGTTTAGAAATATTTGTATTAATATTACAATAATTAGTACAAAAAAAATAAATATTAATAATATCATCATTGATAAATCTTAAACATCATTATTATATTCTTCCACATTTATGAAACCATCACCAATCAAGTGATGTAACTTTTCTTTAGGGCGATCACAGAAATCTTCCACGTCCAAGTGTGTCAAGTCAATGCGACTTTTGGCTATAAAATTAGCTTCAGGATTTTTATCCTTCTATTTTGGTGATGCATGATAAAGCTCAACCAAGTGTTTAGGAGTACAGCAATTACATGCATAGTGATTTCTTCTAGCACATTGAAAACAATTTGTTCTAACTGCTTCACGTTTCTCATGTTTCATACTTTTAATATTTCGAGAATTTAGCCTCAGCATTAGTTGATCTAATAAACTTATCGTGAGAATAAACAATCTTTGAAGAATCTTTTATTTCTTCAATATATGTCTAATAAGTAAACTCCAAGTTTACCATGACATGTATCTTTTGCTTTAGTAAATTTCTTATTTACTATAACATGAGCAGATTTCGAATTATTACTCAGGGAGTAATTTTCGTATTTATTTCTTCTCAATTACTCCATCTTTCTTTTGGAGATAAGTCATGATCCAATCACAATAAAGTACACATTCATATTAGGAAGTTTTATTGAATATTATCACATTCACTTCAGCGAATGGATCTATATCTGTAGTATTATCAAAAAGTTCTCATTCTTTAAGAATGGAACACAATCATCTTAGCATATCAATTCATTCCAAGTTCATGTCACTTGTATTCTTTCAAACATTATGCACTGCTACCACATTCAATTCAAGGAATGAAACATTTTAATGGAACATGTTTTATTAATAGACTTATACTCTTTTAGCCTTAGATGCATCCAACCATATCGCGCAATCGTATTTTTCTTTTAGGCTTTTCCACAAACCAAATGGAACCTTAACTGTGCGATATTCATATTTTCAAATTTCATCAAAATGATGATGGAAGAATATCATAGCTTTAGCACAATTTTATTTTGATGCTTTATTTTAATTTTTAATGGTGTCTCCAAGACCCATAACATCCAACACCCATGAAGGGTAGTTCTTGTCCAAACTTTGAAGGGCAACGAACTCAAGTTTCTTAAGATTAGTCATATCAATAAAGATAAAATAAATAAATAAATAATACCTTGACCTCGAAACTTAATTTTTACTCTTC
Source organism: Solanum medicagineum (assembly GCA_026153255.1). Taxonomy (NCBI): domain Eukaryota; kingdom Viridiplantae; phylum Streptophyta; class Magnoliopsida; order Solanales; family Solanaceae; genus Solanum; species Solanum medicagineum. The sequence goes on along the minus strand of JAPFFP010000103.1, from coordinate 16,877,501 downwards.
GGTAGAGTCTCGTGCTGATAACGTGTTATAAAATTGAATGTAAATTAACTAGAATAAATTCTTAGGATGAAATAATAAAACTAGAGTATTAATAGAATAAGAGAAGAAGAACAATGATCCGTGTATCTTTCTTATATATATCTTACAGTGAAAACATAAGGCTTTTATAGCTAATTATGAAGGACATGTCATGTTATAAATGAGGCCCACAAGGCTATCTTTATGTCTTTATTCCATCACTTATACAATTATTATATTTCTAACAATCCGCAAAAAAGTTTTGGATTATTAAACTTTTGATTCAACCTCCTTAGGCTTCTTATAATTACATTAATACCCTACTAGGTTTCAATAATTACATTAAGTTCCTTTGACGTTTTACTAATGGAGTTTGCTTACTGTACAACTTAAATGTCCTCCGTGTGGATTATATCAATAAACTAATGGAATAATTAAGCTTCTGGAAAGAAAATAGTGGGCTTTCTATACATAGATTAAATTAGAGATGATAAAATTAACGCATAAAATTATAACTCGTCTAATCTGTTCAAATTTAGATTAACAAAAACATCCCAACCCCCACATACCCAACTACCCACTCACACTAATAAGTAAATTTGACTTCAATTAGTAATAATAAGGACATATCTAACCTTAACTATTAATGAAGGGCAAATTTATACATTCATTCAGGGGTAAATTCGTCCCGTTATCCTATAATTATATTACTAATTTATATTGCTTGGCTTAATTAAATGAGAAGAGACACTAATACAGAATAATGAGTAGTCACTTCCCCAAAATATAGAAGGGTGACATATGTGCATGAATACGTCGATAGGGATTATTAAATTTATCGATAAATTTTATTTAGACAATTGAATTATTATAATATGATTTAATTTATGAGCATTCAAGTATATGATAAAATATTTTTGATTTAAATTGTGAAAAAACTTTTACGTGATAAAGAATTAAATTTACTCTTTAATTTGACAATGAAAACAAAACGAGACAAACTTAGATAAATTATACTATCAATTTATATAGGTTATAGATAAGTAATAACCAAGAGTGGACATTTCAAATATCCCAGAGAGATCAAAATCTTAGATATCCCACAATTTTTGGGATATTCAATTTCAAAAATCTCACAACTTCATATGATATTCATAAAAAGATCAAAATTTCGAATACCCTCTAAATCCTTGGAATATTCATAAAGGGATTAAACATCAAATATCTCACAAATCCATGGAACATTCATAAAGAGATCAAATCTCGAATATCCCATAAATTCTGGGGATATTCACAAAGGGATCAAAATATGAAATATCCCATAAATTCTGTCGATATTTATAAAGAGATCAAAATAGCGCTCAAGGACGTCAAAGTCTTCCTACGTTTGACAAAAACGCCACTAACAGTCCTCGGATCACGGAGAAATCTTGGGAGAGAAGAATTAAGGAAGAAATGAATTTGTACCCGCATTATTTATGAAAAAAATTATGTTTCTTTATATTTTATTTGTAATTGTAATTTATTTTCGATAACTTTAAAAAACACAAAAGCGAAGGAAGCAAATAAAATTTGTTCATCAACTTGCCATCCAAAGAACTAGAAAGAAGAAGACATCTTAGTCAACTTTTATATATGTACTATAAATATAAAATCAATATAGACAACAAATGGTATGTAGATGCTGAGTCAATTAAAACATATAATATGGTGATAATATTTGATAATACAAAAATTAATAATACAATTAGGTAGTAATAAGTAGGAATTAGTGTGACTAGGTTATAAGTGCATGTATCTCACACATGTAGATATGCTTTGTCCATGTGCCCCTTACGCTCTCATTTTCTTATTTCCTTTAATACCTCTATTTTTGGCATTTATGGCACAAGCAAATATTATACTGGCATGTACCATACCATAATTTTTCGTGGATTAAATTTCAGTTGACTGCCGATAGTTTTATTGCATATGCTTGAATAGAAATTTTGTATAAATCTATTGTCATGCTATTAAGTATTTTTATTTAAGTTCTTTTTACACGTCTCACTTTATGAATTGTTATATATATAGTCTTTTCCTCCTTTTAATTTAATCATCTGTTATTCAAAATATATTGGATTGATTAATCCAGGTGATAAATTAAGGTGCATCATCGTTCGTGCAGAAAAGCTTTTTGTTATTTATGTTTCAAAAGGTACTTAATTTTATGTTCGATTAAGATTTGCTATGATGTTATATTTGTTTTATGTGCTTGTTGTTTGGGGTTTGCTTTTGTTGTATTAATGTTTCAAATAATGAATAAGCCTGTGCTGTTTATATTGACAAAAGATATTTCGTTATTTAGATATTTCTGTGCGTTGCTTTATGAAGAGCAATTTTTTTTCCGATCATTTTTTCAAAAAACTAAACAAAAGTCAAAACTTAAAAAGCTCAATTTTTGCACATACAATATAGGGGAATTTATCAAAACCACAACATTATTTTAGCATTAAATATATAGGACTCTATGGCTATACTTTGCTTAATTATGTATAATAGTAAAATGTTAGGGGAAGAGAGGAGAGATGTGAGCGAGAGCTGAGAGAGTGTGTTTTTTCGTTGATTTTGGAGAAAAAAATCGAAGCAAACTGATGTATACATCAAAATGAATACAGGAGGAGAGAGGTGAGTGAGATCGAAAGAGGAAGGAGAGAGACGAGCGAAATCGAGAGAGGAGGAGACAAAGATTGTATTTTGTATCAATTGTATTCGAAATACAAGAAACACAACTATATTCATTTCTATATCTGTATTTATTTTGTATCAATTATATTCAAAATACAATTATTGTATTTTGTTTTTATTTTTTATTGTATTCTATATTTATTTTGTATCTATTACAATGAATACAATCGCATTTATTCTTTCTTTTATTGAATACAAATACATTTGTTAAAAAGAATTAATGCATATTGTATTCGTATGAATACAGTTACCATTGATACAAAAAATACAAAAATACAACTTTTTCAATGCAATTAAAATAAATTAAAATACAGAACTCTTACCTAAATTTATTGAAGGAGTACAATTGATACATAATAAATTTGAATATATTGTTTTTATTGATAGGAGAGAGAGAGAGAGAGACGGGGCCGGGGAGGGGGATAAGGATGCTTTTTAATTTGCTATTTTAGTAAATAATATAGCTATTTTTAATAATATTTATCAGCTGTAGTTATTTTCAATAAATAAGTTGAAAATTTTAACTAATTTTATATTTTTTCCTACAATTATACTCCCATCCAAACACTCACCAAAAATAAATTACTAAACCATAACTATCACTAAGCAATTCTTTTAACCTAAAGCCAGATGCCTATATTTTAATTATTCTATAACAACACAATAATTCAGTGTAATTCTACAAATTAAATTTTAAAAAGAGTTAGTTTACACATACCTTACCCCATCTTTATAAAAAAGGACTTGGAAGCCACCTATCATCAACTACAATAATATTTTTTTTTCTCATATTAATTAAATTTATGAGGTAATGTCCATATTTTAATTTTAAAAATAAATAATATTTTTTAAAAATAACATTTACTTCCTTTGTTCTATTTTATGTGGCACGTTTTTCTTTTTGGTCTGTCCCCAAAAGAATGTCATCTTAGTCTAATTGAAAATTATTTAATCTTAAAATTTCTCTTTTACCCTCAATGAAATAATTCTTAATCACACAAATATATAAAAATAATTTTAGATTATAAATTTAATTTTTTTTTTAAATATCGTACCAAGTTAAAGAATGCCATATAAATGAAACGAATGGAGTAATTTTTTTTTTTTAATCTATGGAGGATAAAGAAGCTAAAATGGAATATTATCTTTGTGGGTCAGGGAGTGGGGTGTTGCCCACAATGCAATGCCTCGAATTTATATAAAAAAAAAATGTTTGATTATGACTTATGAGGATATCCTCATTTGGATAATATATCAATAAAATATCTATTCCCTTCTCGGTGGAAGAGCTATTACTTTTGTTATATATAAAACTTCTATTTTAATTTATCGAAAAAATATATCATATTTCTTCAAATTAGAAATAATTATGGATCAAAAGATTTCATTCTGCTGGTATTAAATTTTTGAAGAAAAGAAAATTTTATCTTCTCAAAAATGTCTTTTCTTTACTAATATAATATATGCCAATGTTTTTGAAAAAATAGAAAGTTCATTTCATCTATTTTAAGAACTTTGATGAATACATAGCAAATGCAATTATTTTTTTAATTTGATTATTTTATACTTTTCGTACGAGTCTTTTATCTATAGATTCATTAAGTAGAATAAATAAGAAATAATATATGTAATAACATTCATGGATCTAAATAATCTAAACAAATAATCATGAAAAATTCTTTCATATCTCACTATCCCTACCTAACCCTACACACATCTTTCGTCCTTCTCTTGAAAATTTTAAATAATGTTACATGAAAAAAATGATAAATTTTCGTTACTTTCTTTTAATAATAAATTTTAGGACATTTACTTTTTTTTAAAAAAAAAATCTTCTCTTTTATAAATCTAACTTAAATCTCTGCGAAATATTCTTAAATTATTAAGGTCTAGACCATTTGGACTTCTCTTAGATTCTCTCCTTAATGTCTAAATTCTTTTTCCTAAAAGTTTCATTGCTTACATTATTAGGAATATTTACAGAAAACTAAATTTACTCAAATATTATTATACCACTAAAATTTTCTGTAATTAATTTAGATGGACCCAATTTTTCAGAGTTAGTACCATGCTTATCAAATTGTCATTTTCTAAGAATATGATTAATATTTGAATGTACATAAAAGCATTCAAATTAAAAAAAAATTATATTCCACTTTATTATTGTAATCTCTAGATTTTTGTATTTCTATTTGTAACACTCCAATTTTTTTAAGCTAAGACGGAGTCATCCTTCATATGATATAGGATTTTAATTGAGAACTCTTAATTGAGCATAAATGTTAAAGTCAATTCCTTACTATAGAAATAGAATGAGGCTGATTTGATGTTGTAATTCTAATGTATGATTTTATAAAAGTTAGGTGAACCAATGACTTGTAAGTTGTGTATATGTGCTAGGATCAATTCCTACGTATTTAAAGTATATTAGGTGTGATTTAGACCGTTTTCTGGCGATGAAATTTTTAGACCGTTTTACCCTTTTCACCCAAATTAATTGATTATAGTGTCGTTAAATTCATTATATAATTATAATGCTATATTTAAATAGGTTTTGGTGAATTGGAATGTAATAGAAAGGGAAAAGCTTCGGAATTGACGTGACTCGAGACTTTATATAAGGCAAGTGAATTTCTTAACATCTGTTAAGTTTATAGAATCTTGTACTTCTTGTGTGAGGTGTTGAGAACGATTTATGTAGACTTTGATTTAAATATTTTGAATTGGGTAATTATCCTATGGTGATATTTGATTTGGGAATTAATGAGGGAGATTTATTATATGTGAA
>JAPFFP010000103.1:16839208-16859555 GCA_026153255.1 Solanum medicagineum | reverse complement strand
TAAGAATTCTCAATTAAAATCCTATATCATATGAAGGATGACTCCGTCTTAGCTTAAAAAAATTGGAGTGTTACACTCTCAAATTGCTTAAGGAGTCATATTCACCTACTGTCTATTTGAACAACTTTAATGATCATAATTAATAGCATTTGTAACATTAAAAATAAAACAAATTAATTACAATGAAAGAATTACAAAAAATTATGAATATATCTCAAATTGCTCAAGTAGACATGAGACTTGCAACCTACTTGAACAATTATGACGAAGAAATCATTACAAAAATTATGAATATACTTTCAAGCTGTTCAAACAAGCGTGTTGATCTATTACTTGTTTGTATAACTTTTATTATCATGATTAATAATAATATTTTATATTAAACAAAAACAAACAAAATACGGTAAAATAATCATAAAAAATTATAAATATATTTTCAAGAGCTGCACTCGCTGCTTGAACCAATAATAATCAAAATAACCAAATATGGTTAAATTAACAAGCTGTAACTCTATAGTCTCTGTAAAGTGTAAACTAGCAGAAGGGTTTTAAGCACACGGCCATGGAAGAAGAACCCATCCAAAACCTCTGGCAAGAAGTTCGAGATCTAACCCTAGGCACCTCAACCCAAATCAACCACCTCTCTTCCCCACCCACCCCTCTCCAATTCCTCCGTGAATACGTTTCCCCCAACAAGCCTTGCATCATTTCCAACGCCGTAAACCACTGGCCAGCCACCACTCTGTGGCAATCAACTTCTTATCTACTCAATACCCTCTCTTCTTCCACTGTTTCCCTTCACCTTACTCCTAATGGCCGTGCAGATGCACTTTCTCCGAACCCCATTTCCCCTTCTTCACTCTGCTTTGCTTCTGCTGAAGTGCGGTGTGTTCCTTTTCCTGATGCCTTGAACCGGGTGTTGGAATCGAAGATAGGTTGTGTGGGTTATTTGCAGCAGCAGAATGATTGTTTTCGGAGTGAGTACGAGGCGTTGAGTCAAGATTGTGATTCTGATTTTGCTTGGGCTACTGAGGCTTTTGGGTGTTTACCTGAAGCTGTGAATCTTTGGATTGGGAATGAGTTGTCTGAGACTTCGTTTCATAAGGATCATTATGAGAATATTTATGCTGTTGTTTCTGGGGAGAAGCATTTTTTGCTTCTTCCTCCTACTGATGTTCACAGGATGTATATTCGTGAGTATCTTGCTGCAGAGTACCACTACTCACAGGTTCCATATTTTTTCTTTAATGTACTTGTGATGCGCTTGAAGCTTGGTTCGGTTTTATATGTGAAATTCTAGGAAATGGATGCGTTTGTAGCACTTTATGGTTTATATGTGTTGATAAATTCCCATAAAACTGGTAACTTTGTTCCCCATTTTTGTCTTTCTTGTGTTAATGCATTATGTTAGTGTGGTTTGGTGAGTTTTTATATGAGTTGATGGGTTGGCATGGAAGTAGCAATTTTGGATTTAATTCGTTATGGAGAACTTGAATTCCAGTATGTTATCTTGTTCTTTAATATATTCGTTTGTTACATAGTTGATGTTTGCTATTCCTTAATGTGAGTTCTAGGATTGAATGACTTTCTAGCGGTATATGATGTATATGTTCTGATAGTTTGCGATGGAAATGTTAGAATTGAAGAGTTTTCAAAAATAGTAAGTTGTTAAAATATTCTTTTTTGGGGGAATGGACCTAAAGAAAAGAGTTCCGTACAAAGAAGCAATGAGGAGATATGTGCTATATGTACATATTCTCATATTTAACTTATGGAAGGTACCTTGGAAAATCAAGTGACTTAAGGCTATCCTAAATTGGTAGTTCATTTGTGGAAATAGGAGAAAACTCACATTATTGCTCCTAAATTGGCAATCATTATAGCTGTGAACTCAGGTTCCGTGTTTTCTTTTTTCATTATATTTATGTACTTGGTATTTTTATTGGATTTTATGTATGAGTTCTGGAAGTTGGAACTGCGTGTAATGTTTTCTGATGAATTTGTGTTGCTGAATTACCGTGGAATTTGCAATTTGGTTATAATTTGTTTCAGGAAAAATGAATTTCTGTACAGTGTACTGTTCTATTGTGCTGATATTTGTTCTGCTGCTTTCTTGATTTTACAGGATACTGGGGAGTTCTCTTTGGAACTGGCAAAACCAATGAGGAATGTGCCATGGTGCAGTGTCAATCCATACCCTCCACCTGAGTTGAAGGAGAAGGAAATGACCAAATTCCCCTTATATTTCAATGGACCAGGACCATTTGAAGTTACAGTCAAGGCAGGCGAGGTTCTTTACTTGTAAGCTTTCACAATTATCTTTTCTTGTAAGCTTCACAATTATACTGGGTATGTCGTGTCTCTTTGTTTATTTAGTTTCGAATTTCTAACACAGTCCAATCATTGATATCTTGATTGCATTTTATAGTTGAGGACCTTGATATTTCTCAATGTAGCTTGGGCATTTGCCTCACTTTTCATCCCCATTCTGGAAAAATGATTTTTTTAAATTGAGATGCATCTTCGTCTCATTAGTCACTAGTTTAAGAGTAGTTGCACATTATCTTGCAAGTAACTCTTTAACTAAACAATATTATTTTAAAAAGTAATTTCATTTTCCTTTTTAATGTTTTCATCTTTAACTTTGGCTTTTGAGAATTTCCTCAAATTTTGCAAACTTTTTGGTTTCAGTAACAGATTCATTCTTGTTGTATATGTTACTTGTTTCAAAATTCTGAAATGTTCATTTTTCACTAGCCCTTATTGCTAAATAATTTGGGTTGGAATTTCAAAACTCAAACGACTGTAAGAGTGCTTAATTCTTACTGGAATGAATAAACTCTATTAGCATAATGAGATGGAGATAGTGCAATGTCTAGGTGAAGCTTGTTCTGGCTAATGGACGGATATATATAGCGAGAACAAACTCAATATGAATTGCATGTGAGCTTTTCTCATTCTGTCTTGACAGCTCGAATGCCATGGCACTTTCCACAAATTAAGTATCTAAATTTTTTATATATACTTCATTAGAGTCAGCAGAAAATGCTATCTGCTCTGATAATGGGGAAGGACTTCCATTGTTCCGAATAGCTCTTTCATTATCATGTCTTTCACATATTTATAATAGCCCATCTTCTTCTTTGAATGAATAATTACCATTCTCTTTGTCTATAATTTCCAGTGGGGCAATATTATTCTCTTCTCCTGGCATATAGCAGGAAAAGAATGTAAGAGAAACTATATTTTTCTTTGATGGAAAGAGACCTGTTATGCAGAATTAACTTGAGCTTTACTTTTTAAGTGTATGGATTGATTATGAATACATTGGACAATATTCTGCCCTTAATTTAGTAAACACCAAATTACAAGATGAATCCAAAATTTCAGTTTGGTTTTGGTAAATTTGGTTTGATTCCCTATGTACTTTTCAAAGATTCAGTAATTTGGTGCAGATTTTGGTTTTAACAATAAAATTACCCAACAAACTGAAAAAACTGCCCAATACTTGCTGGCTAATCGTGTGGCAGAAAGATTTTTGAGCCTCTCGAAAGTTATCTTATATTTCATGATGGTCTTTGAGTGATAGCTGTAATTAGTGGTGTTACTTAACCATATTACTCTTTTATGCAAATTATCCAGGCCAAGCATGTGGTTCCACCATGTTAGACAGCGCCCAGACAGCCGCGGACTCACCATCGCTGTAAACTACTGTAATACTCTTCTCCTATTTAAACAAAGAAACTGAATAGGCAGAAAAGAGAAGACAGAGAAAGCCTCATGCCTTTTTCTCTCACTCCTTTCCAAGGATATTGTGAACTAAACTGCTGTTTGTCGGACAGGGTATGACATGCAATTTGATATCAAATATGCTTACTTCAACTTCTTGCAATCGCTGCCTTATTCTGTGCCGTGTATTCCTGCATCATCTGGAAAATTAGGCATGGAGTCGCAATATAATTCATCTATATGCAACTCTGAAGATGAATCCCGCATGGGCAATGCCACTGGCTCTGCAAATGATAGTTTATCAAACGATCCTGATGATGTTGCAAAAAAGTAAGTGTCACTCATTGTCAGGAACTCAATGGTGAAGAAGCAAGAGTTTGGGAGATCCAATTCGGCAAGCATCATTTGTTTCCCTATTATTATCCTGGAGTAGTTGCGAGAATTTTTTGTTTTTCCTTGACCGACGTGGAGAAGCTGAAATGAAAATTTTCCTTCTTGGTTGTCCTACTATTTGCAATTCTGATTTAACCAGCAAGGTAAGTCTTCGATGTGACATTTGATATCCAACGTAGGACTTATTGCTTATTGATATTCCCACTTCTTTTCTGTTCTGTGTCTATCTTTTAACTTGATGCTTCTTTTACATGTTTTACTTATCAGCAGAGGTCAATCTGATCCGATTGAAGGAAGCCATCTTCGTGAAAAGGCATGCACTTTTTAAATGTACTTGTCATGGAAGAGTGACATTAGGATGTACCTAAATCTCCGCAAAAGATGCAAACCCAGAGGCATGACTGTTGCCATAGATCGGATTAGAGTGTATTATTTTGAGTTTACTGCAGAAGTGCAAAATCACATACCAATATTGGATTATCTATTGCATGCATCTGTCTGGGCTGGAAGTACCTCTGGATTGTGTAACATCTGTTTAAAATGGATAAAGCCAGAGCAGGAATATTTGTTGAGTTAGACTACTAGTTTTGATACTGAGAATGTGAAATGTACTGTAATTCATCATTTTACACCCAACTCATGGTGTGCTTAAGCTGAACTACTTAGTATCCTCCACATTAGTTTTAATTTCAAAACCACAAATGTATGTATTTAGAATCTCGTGTTTGAGTCCGCCCTAGATTGGAGTGAAGTTCAATCGTCATGTATAACACTCTCTCTAGTCATCTTGACTAGTTCATTCTATTAAAATAGATGTTCAATAATATTTTATATTCACTTTATTTATGAAGAGATAATTTTATATTTAGTTTTCAGTTTACTTTTATCATTAATTATAATTATTAACGTATTATATTCACCTTGTATTTATATTCAAAATATAATTTGATAAAATTACTTTTATTATTTATTATTTTTTAATTTTATGTCAAATCAATAACGGATAATTATCTTTAGACAGAGGAAGTACATGCATACCTCAAAATCATCATATAGGCATTGCTCACTAATAGTCAAGGAACATGTACTTTCACAAACCATTAACTCATGCTTACTTTGTGCCCATGATAAATGTTGTTTTAGTTCTTTCACTATATTTAGAAAAATAATAAATACTTATAAGGTACTCCGTCCGTTCTATTTCAATTGAACTTGTGAGTAATGCACACATGTTAAAAAAATATTCTTAGGATAATTTATATAAAATATAAAATTTCTCAAAACGACACCAATTTTGGAAGGTTTCAACAATGCATTCCAACTGAACTTGGCGCCCATTGGAAGAAGACATTTGCTTTCAACTATGAATTCCAGTAAACAATCCTTCTGAAAAATCAATGGAGATCACATCATCCTACCCAAAACCACCATTGTTGCATACCAACACCTCTTCAAGAAACTCCAAAAAATGGGTCCCCATCACCACCCACTCCATTTCCAACACCCCCCTTCAATTTCAGTTGCCTCTACATAGACCCCATCGCAAAATACGCCAACCCATTAAGCCAGAAATCAAGAAAACTACAAACCCAAGTTGCACAATCTCTGATGTCTTAAGGCTAATGGACAGTCTTGGCCTTGACGTACCAGTTGACATATACGTTTCCCTTATCAAAGAATGCACTGAATCTCGAGACCCTTTAAAGGCAATTGAAGTCTATACGCATATTTGTAAAAGTGATGTTATTCCTAGCTTGCCGTTGCTTAACCGTTTGTTGTTGATGCTTGTAGTTTGTGGTTGTTTCAGACATGCCCGCCAACTGTTTGATAAAATGCTTGTTAGAAATTCCAAGTCTTGGGCTGCGATAATTGCGGGGTGTGTTGAAAATGGAGAGTATAAAGGGGCTTTGTGTTTGTTTATGGAAATGCAGAGTGAGGCTGGGAATTTGTGTAAATGTGGTGATATAATTGATGATGGGATATTGGTGTGTGTTCTTAAGGCTTGTGTGGAAATGATGAATTTGGAACTTGGGAAACAGATTCATGGATGGTTACTGAAGTTGGGTAATTGTGAAAGCTTGGCTTTGAGTAGTTTTTTGATCAAATTTTATGGGGAATTTGGTTATCTAGAAAGCGCGGATAATGTGTTTGATCATGTTCCACATTGTAATACTGTTGTTTGGACAGTGAGAATTAGTAATTTGTGTAAAGAGGAGCAGTTTGAAGGGGCGGTGAGAATTTTCAGGGAGATGGTAAGAGAAGGAGTGAAGAAAAATGCTTTTACATTTTCAAGTGTTCTTAAAGCCTGCGGGAAGTTGGGAGATGCTGGATGTTGTGGTCGACAGGTTCATGCTACTTCCGTCAAGGCAGGACTTGATACAGATAGTTATGTGCACTGTAGCTTGATCGACATGTATGGAAAATATGGGTTGCTATGGGACGCTCTCAGGGTTTTTAATGCGATAGAGGATAAGAGCAATATTGCCTGTTGGAATGCAATGTTGATAGGATGTATACAACATGGTTTGGGTGTTGAAGCCATGAGACTTCTCTATGAGATGAAAGAAGCTGGTTTGCAGCCACATGAATCTTTGATTAATGAAGTTTTGTTGGTTTGTGGGAGTAGCAATATCGAGAAAATGAATGCTTGACTTAAGAATATCTCTTAGTTTCTATGAAGATATGTAGATGATTTACTTGTTGAAGGATTTTCTAATGGAATATAGTGCAGCCGACGCCAATGTATTGGCTAATCTCTCTAGTTTCCTTGATGAGTTTGTTGCATTTGAAGGATCAACAAGGGTATGTATATAATAGTGGTCCGAAGAGCTGTTAAGCAATCTTGCATATAGAATACCTCTTAGTTTTCCATGAATTGTATGAAGACGATTTACACCATCAAGGGATTTTTCCATGGAATATAATGCAGCCAATGTACTAGCTGATATCTCTAGTTTCCTTGATGTCATCAACTTGATGAGTTAGTTGCATATCAAGGATCAACAAGGGTATGTATATAATAATGCACTGAGTTGTGAAACAAGTTATAGCACTATACTGTACCGCATTTGACATGTGGCCGAGCTAACATATGCTGGAACATTTTGTTAGTATCAATCTGTGGCACAGAAATGCAAGTATATATTTACAAATATCAATATTGGTTATTGAATATTTAAAATTAGTTCTATGATCTTCGACTCTGTTATGATTCACAATGACAATGGATCAGTGCGGGCACAAAAATTATTGCTGATGATCTGGTGGCTGACCATGTGGTGCACCGCGAGTCTACTTACCTTGACACAAGTGCATATTGATGAGCATATGGTACTACTGGACTTGGTAATGCAGAAGCACCCTAATAGTGAGCAAGCCAAGACTAAGCAGATATACTTGTTCTTGCAATCAGACGAAGCCTTTGTTTAACAGGTTGTCGAAGAGCTGGTTCAACGTTCTTCAACAACTCGATCTATATTATCTGCAACTCGTAGGTTCTCTTGAATTATGATAGCTGCCTTTGCAGTTGGAGCCATGTATATGTAATGGCATTAGTCAGCTGATGGCTATTGTGATTTGTGAAACTTCTGAATGCACAAATCTGTGCTGGAGGCATTCAGAGTCTCAGTGTTCTAATATTGATACTAATTACAATTTGTGATTACAAAATGATACATGTTTATACGTATCCATCGGAGTAATTTCTTTACATGTATTATTTACATGTCAAAATGTTTGCAAGAAAATGTTTGGAAATATTATTACAACTAAACTAAGAACAATTGACCTATGACCTTGCAAGAAAAGTTTGTACTATTGCATGTAAAATCAACCTGATGAACCTCTCAATTTTAGCTGAAATAATATTTCTGCTAAGTAGAACATGATGTTCTTCTTCTCACCTTCTTTTTATATAAAGTTATTATTTCTACCAAATATATTAAAAAAAGATTGAACATTTCATACATAGAATTGGGGACAAAGTCAATATTAAAAATAATAGCTAGGGTTAGCAATTCAGTTAAATTTGAGTGGGTTATAATGGGTCAAGACAACGAATGGGTTAAGACCCAACGCAACTCAACCCAAATTTGGTTGGGTCAAAACAAGTTGAATAATGGGTTATACAACGGGTTAAAATCCAACCCAACTAAATTTTTACTAAGTTTTACTTAATTTATTTGTTCTTTTTCAATATTTTTCTTTATTTTGATGGTATAAAACATATCAAATTTTAAAAAAAATTTAAAAATATTTTGACAAGATCTTTGTCGAGTCAATTCGGGTTGGATATTAACCCAATTTTAAATAGATTGAATTGAGATGAGTTTAGCTAATAAATGGCAGAATAACTCTAATGAATTGAGTGGATTGTGTTTAATTTTGCCACCCTTACTTTAGATTAAGACTCAAAATCATCCTTAAATTTTTATATGATGCGGTAATAGTGCCGGCATGTACCTTGAATTATACATGTGATAGTACGGCGCATGCCACAATTATTGGTAGTGTCCAAACCCACCATTTGGATGAAATTTCCTCAAGTAGGCAGGTATGGTCAGGGATAGAAGTATAATTAAAGGTACGAGTTTGAATTGAATTCAATAATTTTAAGGGACGTTCTATATGTATGTTAAAAAAACTATAGAATGTGTTAAGTTGTAATTTATTTTAATTTCAATTTATGTATTATATTTTCTTTTATAGTTCGTTAAAAAAAAAGTTATTGTTTCATATATAATTGAAACTAGAAAAAACGCTTAAATATACCATCGAACTCTGAAAAAATGCTCATTCACGTCATCTGCTGAAAGTTTAGCTCATCATGTTGTTGTTGTTTGAGAAAGACTTATCTACCCCTTTTCTTCATGTGTGTATGAGGAAGAAGGCGCAAAAGGAGTATATATATTTGATCCAAAACTTAAATTAAAAAGTATTAAAAATTATCTGAGTGATTTTGCAAAGTTAGAATTAAACAATAACGGTATAGATTAGCCTTTTATCAATCTTCAATGACATAGATGAGTTAATCTTTTAATATATGACATAAATAAGTTTTCCTTTTAACTTCAAAGTTTTATTTTTTTTATCTTTACATGAAATGGTTTATAATCACAAATGATTAAGTACTCTTTTAGGTCACAAACTTTAAAACGTCTCCTTTTTTAATTTTCTACCAAATTAAAAAAAATATCACATGAATCAAAACAAAGGGAGTACATTTTGAACTTAGTAACTTGTGAGAATTGAAGTAGAAGTGTCATTCAAGTCTTGAAATTAAAAAAGGTGATAACTTTGACTTTGAAAGGTCAAAGTTGTCCCTAATTAAGAATTAAGCTTAATTAACTTAAATAGGGACCAAACGTAATATTTTTAAAACTTAGCAACCATTTCTTTGTTAAAAGAAACTTATATAACTTTTAAAAAAAAGAAAAAAATAAAGCTCCATCTATTGAAAATCAGATAAAAAAAGAGTCGAAACTCAGTCAAAACTCTTCTTCTTCCCTTCACCCTTCAATTCCTTCTTCTTCTTCCAGTAGGGGCTAAATTCTTTTTAGGGTTTTCAGGCGTTCGTTTCTTCTTCTTCTTCTTCGTCATCCCTTCACTGTTGCTATTATTCTCGACCGTCGTTGGTCCTCTTTTCTCGCGTCACCGTCCCCCATCTTTTTTAAAGGTAAAATTTTGTTTATTTTGCCACTGATATACTTTTATTTTTTGTTGTATAAATGATTATTTAAGTTTAGTAAGATGAAAAAGTATGTATTTTGTTGGTCATACTCTAATTTCAAGTTGGTGTTGATTGATTTGTTGTTGTATTCTTTGAAGAAGACAATTTCAAGTATGGGTGTTGTGTTTTTGTAGTCATTTTGAGAAATATGTTTGGTTGGTTGGTTGATTTCGGTGTTATTGTTTGATTTTTATTGAATGTTGGGTGGGTTGGTTGATTTCAGATGTGAATTTTGTGTTGTTGGTGTTGTTTGAGTTTTGAGAAAAATGTTGGGTTGGTTGGTTGATTTCGGGTATGGGTGTTGTTGTTGTTGTTTGATTTTTGTTGTTGTAGTCATTGCAAGCAAAATGTTAGGTTGGTTTGGTTGATTTCGTGTAGGGTTCACAACAATTGTTGAAGTATTGCAATAACTGCGTAACTGGGTATGAGTGTTATTTGTTGTTTGATTTTTGTTGTTGTAGTACTTGGTGAGGAAAACTATTGGTCGATTTTAAAGTATTGGCCGCAACTGTTGAACTAACTAGAACAACTGTCGTGGTTGTTATTTTTTTTGATTTGGTTGTTCCCATGCTTTTGTTGGTGTTGTTTGATTTGTTGGACTCGTTGAGGATACACTTTCGGGTATGTGGGTGGTGTAGTTGTTTTTTTATTGTTGTTGTTGTACTTTTTTGTGAAAAAAGCACATATTTTTCATGTAAAGAGGTTCTTAAGCATTGATTTTTCTTGTGCTTATTGAGAGTGATTGACCAAACTAATAGGTAATCTCTATTTTGTGACAAGACTATCTACTTAAATGGCATGACCAAAATGAAAAAATCGTGGACCTGATGATGCTCCTACTAGAGCTTCTAGAAGGAGTCTCATTTTATCGGAAGATGAACAAGAGGAGCAAGAGATGGCATATTGTATTGAAGAAGTCAGTGCTGAGGCTGGTGCTGGTGCCAACCTCATAGATGTTAGACAGAGTTCCTCATCTATTGCACCAAGTACATCAGTTGCTGGACCAAGTGCAACAACTGCTGGTGCAAGTACTTCTGCTGCTGAAACAAGTCAGGCAGCTGGTGATGACAGTCCCATAGATGCTGCAGGGACTCACACAGCTGCTAAACAAAGTCTCTCAGATGCTGCACCAAGGGACATAACTGCTGCAGAGACCACCCCAACTGCTGCAAACACTGCCATAATTATGCCTTTCAAGTATGATGATTATGGATTTGAGATGCCTGAATTTTTAAATCGAGGTAAGAGTGGTGATATAGGAATAAAATCGAAACTTGGGTAACCATTTTCTGATTTTAAAAAAATTTTAGTGAAGGAAGACTAGGAGACCTTTGTTAAGTCTACGGTTTTTGGGAAGTTATACGTAGACATAGGTAAAGGCAATACCCCCAGATTTCAAATGAAGCTGATGTATCAGCTACTTCGTCGTTGGATTAGTAGTAAGAATGATTTTTGGATCAATTTTTGTGGTATGCCTGTTTGTTTTGGCATGAGAGAGTTCGCTATTGTGACTGGGTTGAACAGTTATGTACCACCACCTCCTCCCTCCCAATCCAAAGATGCAAAAATTACATACAAAAAAATGTGCAAAGCAATGAAGAAGAAACATTGTAAGTCGAAAGAGATGCTTGACCTGTTGCAGTCAAGTAAAGTCAAGACGAGAGTGAAAGAGTCCCTGTGTCTAGTTTACTTTGTCCATGAATTTCTTATGGGTAGAGATTAAGGGACTAATCGTATGGACTTTTGGTTCGACCTAGCGGCCGACCCGGATGCATTTTGTGCCTATCCTTGGGGTCAGGATAGTCATGAACTTACTGTTCAGTAACTGAGGAAGGTGGCGACATCGACCAAAAAGTTGTCAAATCTATATATTTTTCTGTGGGCTTTTATGGTAAGTTTTATTTATTGTATTTTTGGTGTAGTATTTTTTATATTTATTTATTATGTTAATTAATAATATTTCATATCTTCGATTTATTTAGGCTTGGGCTTATAAAGTCATTCCTCACATCCGGAAAACATTCAAAGAGTTCGACGAAGAAGTATCTTATCCAAGACTCTTTCGGTGGTTGGCGACACCAAACAATGCTAAAATGGAGGCGCACGAACTCTTTGATCCACCTCATCAGTCTTGCAAAAGCTGCTGCTGCCTTGCAAAAGCTGCTTCAATTTTGAAACAATTGTTGTTTTCTTATGTTTTAGTATTTTTGTTGTTAAAATAATTTTATTTAATTTGTAGATTGTCTATCCGTGACTAATACCAACTAAAAGTGAGAAAGAGATGGATTTTTGGACGGAATTTTTGTCACTTGAGCAAAAAGAAGAAGATTCGAGGATTGGGAGGCTGGTGATAGATTTGGCCGACATAATGGCCATCAAAAGGGATATAGTTGTTGATGTTGGTATTGATGATGGGGGGTGTTGATTCTAGGGTGGGTGTTAATGCTGGGGTAGGTGGTGCTGAAAGTGTTGTTGGGGTAGATGCTGCAGAAACAGCTGCTGTGGAGAAAACAACTGCTGGGTAAGAAACAACTGCTAGGCATAAAGCAGCTGCTCATTACATAGGAGGATTTTCTCCTTTTGGTGGTGGAGGTGATTTTGGAACTCCATTCACCATTGATAGATTCAATCGGCTTGGTGCAGGTACTTCTAAGGCACCTTGTAGTATTTGCAGTTGTGAAACTTGCAACGAGAGGACAGATAAAATGATAAAAAATGATGGTGTCACATAATGAGAGGCTGGATAAGATGATGGAGATGATACTGTCATTTCTAGAAACCTTGAATACTGCTCTATCCAAGAGAGGTGTCATCTCATCATCAGGGTTGTGTCACCATATACTCCTATTCACAAGCAAAGGAGGAGAAAACAAATTTGTAAAGTACTCAAGAGCACAAGGAAAAGGGTAGCAAGTGGTAGGAAGGAGCAACAGACAACAGTGATTGGAGAGGAGCAGCAAGCAGAGGTTGTGATGGAGGGGCAGCAAACAACAAGTGCTACAGAGAAGCAGCAACCAGCAGTAGGTGCTACAGAGAAGCAACAACCACCAGCATCTACGGAGGAGCAACACCCAATGTGATGATGTTAATTATGTTTTTTTGTTGTTAGGTTGGATAATGTTTATTTAATGTTTGGATAGTAGGTTTATTTCATACTTGGATAATGGATGTTTTTAATATTTGGATGATGGGTATTTTTTATTTTCTAGACTTTTGCGGGATGTTGATGATGGATACTTATTTTATGAACATATGCATTTTTTTATTTTTCTGTTTTTTTTGGACTGTTGATGGTGGATATTTTATGTTATAGAAATATCTCTTTTTAGTAGAAATATATCCTTTTATAGAAATATCTGTTGTGAAATGGCTTAGCAAGTTACCTACTTGCTGGGATAGTCTTAACATTTGCTGTGAAAATGACTCAACAACTCAGCATCTTGCTGGGACTATCCTCATATATGTAGTGAAATGACACAGCAAGTTACCTAATTGTTGGGTCATTCTTAACATTTGCTGTGAAATGACTCAGCAACTCTGCATCTTGCTAGGACTATCCTCATATATGTTGTGAAATGACACAACAAGTTACCTACTTGCTGGGCCATTCATAACATTTGCTGTGAAATGACTCAGCAACTCAGCATCTTGCTGGGACTATCCTCATATATGTTGTGAAATAACATAGCAAGTTACCTACTTGATGGGCCATTCTTAACATCTGCTGTGAAAATGACTTAACAACTCAGCATCTTGCTGGAGCTATCGCACATTTGTTATGAATTTACTCAGCAAATTACCTACTTGTTGGGCCATTCTTAACATTTGCTGAGAAATGACTCAGCAACTCGGCATATTTCTGGGACTATCCTCATATATGTTGTGAAATGACACAACAAATTACCTACTTGCTGAACCATTCTTAACATTTGCTGTGAAAATAACTTAGCAACTCAACATCTTGCTAGGGCTATCGTATCATTTGTTGTGAATTTACTCAGCAAGTCGGCTTATACTGAATAATTGCCTATGTAAATATCATATCTAGTGATAAATTGAGTTGTGTTAGTCCAATTTTAGATTAGAAGTTAGATTCAGTAGTGATCTTATACATTGAGGTGGTAATTAGACAAGTAATATACAATCTATTGAGTAATTGCATATGTAAGTGATGATGATTAAGTAAATTAATTATTAGTTAGTTGTGTCCATATGTTTTATAATATATGAGGTGGAGTTAGTCCAATGTCGGGTTAAATGCTAGAATCAATATTGATCTTACATATTGAGATAGTACTTACACAAGTAATAAGATCATAGTAGTAGATCACACTTATTTGAGTTGATTTTTTCATTAAGTAGTCCATTTGATCATGTTTATGGATGAATATAATGATTTTAGTCCAATTCAATACTAGAAATAAGTCGGTGGTAAAGATTTTGTTTGAATTTGCTATAGCAAGTTAGCTAGTTGTTGAACTAGTTGTAGCAATTGCTGTAAAATATCTCAGCAAGTTATTCACTTGTTGAATATTTTAAAGTAATTGCTGAAAATTTTGTAGCAGTTGTTGTAAACGCAGTAGCAATTGCTGGGAAATTATCTATAGCAAGGTAGTTAGTTGTTATAGCAAGTTGACTATAACTTGATTATATTAACCGTATCTACTGATAAATTGAGTTGTGTTAGTCCAATTTTAGATTAGAAGTTAGATTCAATAGTGATCTTATACATTGAGGTGGTAATTAGATAAGTAATATACAATATATTGAATAATTGCATATGTAAGTGATGGTGATTAAGTAAATTGATTATTAGTTGGTTGTGTCCATATGTTTTATAATATATGAGGTGGAGTTAGTCCAATGTCAGGTTAAATGCTAGAATCAGTAGTGATCTTATACATTGAGATAGTACTTACACAAGTAATAGGATCATAGTTGTAGATCACACTTATTTGAGTTGAGTTTTTCATTAGTAGTCCATTTGATCATGTTTATGGATGAATATAGTGATTTTAGTCCAATTCAATACTAGAAATAAGTCGGTGGTAAAAAATTTGTTTAAATTTACTATAGCAAGTTGGCTAGTTGTTGAACTAGTTGCAGCAATTGCTGTAAAATATCTCAGTAAGTTATTCACTTGTTGAATATTTTAAAGCAATTGTTGGGAATTTTGTAGCAGTTACTATAAATGCAGTAGTAATTGCTGGGTAATTCGTGGCAATTGATGGGAAATTCGTAGCAATTACTAAAAACCTCTGTAGAAAATACTATATACGATATAACTATTTCTATAAATTATGTAGTATTCGCTGAGAGATTAGTAACAATTGTTGTAAATGAAGTAACAATTATTGTAAAACTGTTGATAGTTTAAAATGTCATTTCTTAATACCTACAACATTCAATGAAAAATGTATTCAAATAATAATAATATTGATAATATTAAATAACAACAAATATTAATTTTTGCATAAAATTAATATGCAAAATGAAACAAGTTCACAAACACCAAATGAAAGTGAACGTTCTTATGAAACATTTTGCTCCGGACATGTAGTTCTCTTGTGCCCAATCATTTTTTTTTTGCATATAGAATATTTGTTCTTTTTGCTGGGAAGTGATTGTCCAATACTTGGGACCTCTTCTTTGCTTTTCTTCCCACCTTTCCCGGCACAACATGTGGAGGAAGTATTTCCCTTTCTAAAATGTTCCTAGAAACTTCCAAAAATTCTTCGGACGACACGGGTTTAATTTTCCCCGGATATATGAAAATGTACGTTTCTACCTTATAATAATGAGAAGTATACTCATAAATACGTTTTCCATAATCTTCACCATATTGACACTAGAGCGACGCCATTGCATGCGGACAAGGTATTTTATCTAGATCAAAAGACTCTACAAGCACAAGATTTGCAATGAAGATCAACCATTGTCACTGCATCATGATCAGAGACAATATATCTAAAATTAACAATTTGATGAACCAATAGCTTGTTTCCTATATTAATTTTTTTTTGTAATGACCTTCTCTATCGAAGGAACCAAGATGGTTGATGCATTGATGATCTCCATTCGTCTTTGGTGAAATTTTTCACCAAACTTCTTATTTTTTTCATAAAATAGAAAAGGAATGGGGAAAGTGCATTAATTGACTCAGCAATGTTTGATGTCATAATGCCAAACCTGTAAACTTTGCAGCAGATATTATAGAAATTAATAATTAATATTTTTAAAAATAGAAAATTTTGCAGCAGTTATAAAAGATGTTGCAGCAGATGCAGCAGTTGCTGCGACAGAATCTGCAACAACTTCAGCAGTAGATGCAGCAATTAATAACACATACCTATTTCCCCAAAAAAAAAATGCCCTGTTCCATCTGTGAAATCCAATTTGTTCGACATGAATAGCAGACCCTGGAACCATTTCCCTAATTTGATTGATGTGGTCATTAAACTCACTTACGTTATATGCTTGTGCGGCCTTGTAAAAATGATAGATGATTCTTCCATTGTAAAAATTGGTTCGAATGTTTTCACCAATGTGCCACATGCAACAACTATAATGAGTAGAAGGATAAACAATTGAAACCACTTTTTTATGCTTGGATGCCGATCCAAAATTATGCACAATTCCCGAGAATTATCTACAAAACTGCTCATTTGCTCAAAAAAATACCGATAAGAGGCATCACACTCGGAGTCAACAACAGAAAATGCAACAGGAAAAATATGTTTCTCAGTATCCTGTGCAACATCAGACAACAAAACTCCATCATACTTGTCTTTTAAAAATGTTCCATCAACGGCTATGACTTTTCTCATATGCCTAAAACCAAGAATCCAAGCTCCCATGGCTACAAAAAAAAATACTTAAACTTACCATTTTCACCGAGCTCCAATGCCGTTTTAGTCCCCAAATTTACAGTGCTAAGTATGTAACGATACACGTCAAGCATTGATATCCATGCTCGTGTGTCCCCCTTATCAAATATTTCACAATTTCACTTCCCTTCCAAAGTTTTCAAGAACTGACCTTGCATCCTAATTCAACACGAAGTGAGGTTCTCATATCTCTTGTAGATGGCCCTTTACCCTCGAGATACTTATCTTTGAAGTATGCATCGATTACTTTTGGCCGTAACATGTAAATTGTGGCTCGTCAAATGTTGAGAACCACAAGTGTGAAACTTTTCATACTTTCTAATGTAAAATCTGCCACAACCTTTAAGCTTCACAGCTCTCAGCCACCACTTGCACTTAGGATGTACACACTTGATGCAATATACAAGACGTGAGTTTATCATTTTTTTTTTTTACTCTAAAGCCTTTCTTCAAACAAGCCATTTTCAACGCAATATCTAAATTTTGCTTATTCTTAAATGTCATATCATTATAAAACCTATTTTATCATCTTGAACATCATTCGACTGTGTTGATTGTGTATTTGGTGGTGTGTTGCTAGCAACTTCTGGAGTCGGCGTCTGCTCACCTCTACTTGCTCTATTTGGAATGTCTGTATCCATCACATCATATTCATCATTCCATATTTCTTGATTTTGAGGTAAATTTTAGTTCTCCACTACCTTTTCAACCATGTATAATACCCGTAGAATGGGGCTTCCTTCATCTTCCAAATAAATCCGTAAACTCACTTGATTTTTTATTCTAAATGGAGCCACTCTCTGTTTTTCGCCACAAGAATGCATGTAAGTGATGTCAATATCTTTCAGCTCACAATTTAATTCACGGCTGGCAATAATTTGATTCACAAAATCCTCATACACGATATTTCGATTCACAATCATCGCGATCGTTTGGATCATTTCTTTGCCTTTCCAACACCAAATAAAACGGTTCTTGGACTCAACCCATTCACCATGACAATCAACTCCTAATATTATTTTGTTTCGCATTGATGATGTTGAAGGTACCTAAATAAATAATAATTAAAAGCGCAGGATGAAAAAATTGTACAAAAATAAAATAACTGTTCTATTTAATTCAGCAGCTACTTCATCTGTTGAAACATCAGATGCAACAAATATTGCAGTACATTCAGCAATAATAGAAACCGTTCCAGAAGTGGTGAACCACTAAAAAAATATTTCAACTATTATTCCATATCATTCAGCAACCGCTGAATCTATTTTAGCTTCTGTTGCAACGTCGCGAAAAATAGCTCAATAGTGAAGAACAACAACAATGACAGAAACAACAACAAAAACACAAAACTCAAATAAACAATACCACATTCACTTTCATCAGTCATAATAATGATTAAAAATTACCTTTCAAGTAATCTAAATCTATACAAACAAATGTCCCAAAAATTAATTTCTTTTTCCTCTCAAATTTGAAGCTCCAATGTTGAAAAAATAGTGACAAGAAGAAGAAGCAAGCTGAGAAGAAGAGCAAGAAATTCACGGAAAAAGGGAGAGGAGAAAAGAGGAGCCGTTGGAGACATTTCTCAAATTGGGAAATTAAGTTTTTTATTTAATTGGGTTAAAGTGTATATAAAAAATTTGAAAACTTATTTAAAAATGATCAAATATTATTAATACTTAATTATAAGCTTGTTACGTATACCTAATAATTAAAACTTGTGTTATTTTTTTAAAATTTTAAAACTTTTTTGTAACCTTTAATTCAATGACCCCAGTAACTTGATAGCAATATTTGAAGCTATAAATTTCAAGTTTTGATTTGGTCCAACAACAAATAATTTTAGCCAACCAAGTGGTCCACTAAAAAAAAAGAAGGCATCAAACATCTTGTCACAATCAATATTTCTACTTATAACAACAATTTCTGACATAATTTTTCTTGGCCACTTAAACTGCCAGCCTCTGAAAATGATACGATTGGTAGTAGATATTTGTTACTCACATATACTATGCCTGCTTTTATTTGTGGATGATCGACTTTGCTTTTAAATAATCGAGTTGATTTCTCAATAATTACTCAATTAGTAATTATTATTTAAAAAATTACCTCATTTTTTGGTTATATAATTTAAAATAGAAATAATTTTATGAAATAATATGTATTAACCGGGTGATCAAATGAAAAATCAATTCTATAATAATCAATCATGTCAGTAATTGTGGTGAAAGAACAAGTCATGAGATTTTTTCTTTGGAAAGCCAGTTTAAAGCATGTTGATAATATTTTCCAAGTAATATTTTTCATTTTTCTTTTGAAAAATAAATGATATTTTGGTGTTGGTTATCTAATACTATCTCAGTTTACTATTATTATATGTCAAATTTTGAGATGATATCACTTATTAAGAAAATAATGATTATTGTCGTGAGATTACTTTTACCCCTATTAATTGATAGGAGTATTCATGTCATAATTCAAAATTTAAGATATTTAATACTATCCATACAATGAAAAATGAAAGTGTTTCTTGGTTTAGTAAAATTTTTGATATTTAGTTGAATTTAAAATAAATATAAAATAGAAAAAACTGTAGCCACTTTTTCTTTAATTGCGTTCAAGTAAAAAAATTTCAAGTGATATAATGTAAATTTTTACTTCAACATTTGGAGTATAATTATTTTCATAACAATTAAAAATTTCTTACTAAAATATTTCATTATAAAAAAAATCCTCCAATAAAATAAGAAATCAAACAACTATGAATACAAAATGGAATCAGTCTTAGAGTATAAAAAAATATTCAAATTATTTACATTTTTCAAAAGTATTAATGTTGTAGGTAAATTGAAGGTAAAATAGGTTAAGAAAAAGGCCAATCTTGATTTTTTTAAATTAATAAGTAAAAATACAAATGAAATTAATTTTTTTTAATATTTAATAATGAAGAGAGAGTGTACTTGGTAATTTTGAAAGAAAATACTTTTCCTTTCACGACAAAAGGGAAAAAATGACTTCTCTTAACTATGATAGAAGGTTTTCCTCACAATTATACAAAGGTTTTAATTTTGTATTGCCATGCATGCTCAGATGCTCAGATAATATAATAAATATTTAGTATTCAAAAATTTCATTATAACATTGTTTAATAGTCTAATTGTTTTTATTTTTATTTTTTCATTGAGGAGAATAATTCCAGACAAGCTGTAATGTCTTCAGATCAATTTCCTGTAGATTTTTTTTTTTTTTTCGGGAAAGCATTTTCCATAGCCACAAAAGGAGTTGAGAGTATTAAAAAAAATCAAAAAGAGATATTGTTGAAACTGATTATTTTTTTCTCTGGAGATGTTGAATCAAACGAAAATATTTTCTTAGAAAAGTCATTATTGGAAGAAAAGAATTTATTTTAATGTGTGTTACGCCGGAAAACGACCGACTCTTAAAGAAAATGAAAAATATGTTTCGAATATCCAAAATCGATTCAAGACTCAATTGATTTGAGCAAAACCAATTCTCGAGATTCGAAAAGAAAAACAGAGTCGCCACCTAATTTTGCGGATAATTAGGAAACCATTAAAATATTTTAAAAGATCTAACAGAAAAATCTTTC
>JAPFFP010000103.1:16824481-16839108 GCA_026153255.1 Solanum medicagineum | reverse complement strand
ACAGAAACTGAGATGGAGACCACAAGTACTTATGGATTTGAAACCACTTTTATCAAAATTTTTAGAATTTGCACCAAGCACTTAGCTTTCGAAATGCAAAATAGTAAAAAAAATAAAAAAATTATGAAATATCGTTAGCTAGAAAATCCTAAACTAACTAGGATAACAGTGAACATGACTCTATGAACTAGAAAACGCATTAAAAAACTGATAACAAGAATACAATATTCAACCATCACAACAGAGCAATTTCAGTCTAGACAAACAAAATGCAAACATGAACACTTCCATATAGTTTAAACCGTCAGATTCAATCATAATATATGAGATTCGTCAGAAAAATGGAATTGGAGTATTACCTTTATCGGAGTAGCGAACTAGGACGACGAGCTTGACGAAGCTTCGACACCACCAAAGGGTCGTCTGCCCCTGCTTCGACCAAGAGTTTTTGGGAATCAATTCGAGGGTTTTGAACTCAAAATGATTGTGACAAATCGAGTAGTTTTGCTAAGGCTTTCTTAATTTCGATGGCTATTTCCGGCTTCAAAGTTGGGTGAGTCTTTTCCCAAAATTAGCTTAAGTATCGAAGGGGGAGTTTAGTGTTCTTGAAAGTGAGTTTCTGTTTTTTTTTTTAGGATGATCTTCCCTATTTTCGTCCGCCGCCCCTATTGCTAGGTTTTTCTGAGTCTTCTCTGGCTGCCCCTTCGAAATCGAAGAAGAGGAGCTTCAAATAGCTCTCCTCAAATTAATGCAACGAATCCATTTTTCAAAACAAGAGGCACGCGTGAGGGGAAGAGCTTTGCGGGGAAGGGAATTGCGTCGGGAAGGGGAAAGGGAAAAAGGGTTTGGGGAAAAGGAGACGGCGCCGGGGAAAGGGAAAGGGGTTTCTGGGAAAGGGAAAGGGTTTGGGGAACGGGGGAATAGGGAAATGGGGAAGAAGAAGGTTGGGAAAGGGAATATACCGGACGCGTATCCTTCATGTGCCCTTTTAAATTAATTTTTTTTAAATGAAATAATTGTTCGAAAATCGTTAATAATACAAATAAAGCTCGATGACTAATTTGACATCGTGGAGGATAAAAATTGGGTGTCAACATCTACTAAATGAAGAAATGGGGCACGTGGATGAAATTAATCCAACGTTTTAGTTAGCCTTGCATACATGGAAGGAAAGCACTAACTCAAATCCTTAGTCCGAGACTTGAAGATGAAGAATCCTAACTCTTTTTTTCTTCAAAGAATTTCATTCGTGAGAATTTGATGTATCTGAGGGTTATACGTGAATGGAGAGATTATTAGGCTGTAAGATAGGCTTAGCGGAGTTAATTGATGAAAAAATATATTTAAAAAAACCTTTCGAGAATGTAAGAAAATCATCAAAATTGAAAAATAAACTTTTAATGAGTTACGTCGGGCAAATTGACGATCTGGAGGTCTTATTGCCAAACCATTTGACGAATAGTCGAATGGGAGCTCTAGATCATCTAAAATGACAGTTTCTGAAGGTTTTGGGGCCATCCAACAAGCTCAATCAGCTATGTGCCGAAGATATTCCCTGAGTCGCCGAATTGACACTTAGGTCGCCGAATCGCGCAATCCACACATGCTTCAATAAAATGGTCATAACTTTTTACTCCGAACTTGAAATGAAATGAAATTGATGTGTTGGAAAGAAGACTCAAAAACTTTTGATTTGGTGGGTCATGGGTTAGATAATTTCTTATGAGCAGAGATATATGTTCATTTGATGTTGATCTTTTTAAGAATTCATGCGAAAAACTTTGCCGATACAAATGTTTTGAACTTGGTTTGATATTTGAGGTTACTTATGACCCTAAACCACATCTGATACACTTCAAAATACTTAGAGTAGGACCTTAAATATATTCACAACTTAGGAATCATGGGATCACCTAACTTTATTAAAATCTCATATCAAAATTCAATCAGTAAGGAAGGTTTTAGCTCAACTTTGTGCTAGAGAATTCTTGTGACGTTAATTCATCTCAAATCTATTCTCACACTAAAGAATTAACGTTAACACCTATATCCAAAGTTAGAATTACTTGGTATGATCCCATACACATGTAATGGTTCAAATCTTAGCTTAAAAATTTTAAGATATTACATTGATTTATGTATTTTTAAATACAAAACTATCCTTGAATACACTAAATTTATTCGTGAATATAATAAAAAATAATTTTATCATAATTAATCTCAACATTACTAATAGACTACGAACTATACGTTTGGCTTTGCAAATTTGCCATCTGGCCATGATGGTCCTGTATTCCATGAGAGAGATCAAATTGGGATATTTGAAAATTACACTAACTGAAGGATATTAATTTGTTGGAGAATAAAATGAATCATACACGTGGTTGGAATAAATCAAGGTCTATTCTAAAATTTAAAAAAATATTCTTTTTCTTAGCTGAAACTAGAAAAAAAAATATTAGTCTCTCAGTCCCATTAGAGTTTCTAATTTTGATTTGTTCAGATTATAATTAGAGTTAAGTTTATAGTGTAAAAAATGAAGTATACTATTTTTTTTTAATCATAAATCATACATAAAGAAAATTTCGTACGATCATTCTTTAATATTTGTTAAGAAATATGCGGTGTCACTAACGTCAGAAAAGAGAGCAAGAGTTTAAATTGTGTATAGCGATTATAAATATTATTCACAATATTCAAGTTAATTACAATATAATGTAGGATTGTAGGTAACTTATTTAATATTAACATTAATTAGTAACTCAAAATAAATGGTAAATAATTTATTATGTTAAGTTAAATTATTTGTGACATATAAATCAGAAAACAATGAAAGAAATAAGAAGAAGTGAGAGAAATCACAAAAAGATTTTACAAGAAAAAGTCTAATATATGATGCTCTTCTTGCCTAATCTTTGGTGTATGTAATTATAAGGTCCAGGTCTGATATAATAGATGATGCTCTTCTTGCCTAAATAGGGATGATAATGGGGTGGGGTGACGGAGGATAGGGCGAGTTGAGTTTAATGTGTAAATTTTTTAACCTGTTTTGTCTTGCCCCGCATGATGATCTGTTTCATTTTCAACTCGTTTCACTTCGCATAAATCTGTTCCGCTTAAAATTTTAAGTTCTTTTACTTTTCGATAGATTTTTATATGAAAAATAAAAATTCACAATCTTTTTTTAATTTTTTGCTAATTAATATCTCAACAACTAATTAACTATTTTTAGTGGATATTTCAACAATTGTTTCTTAATCTTTAATTAAAAGCCTCTAATTACATTTCAATAACTAACAATTTACTGGACATGTCTAGTTTAAATTTTAGGAAAAAATTAAATTAAAGTCAATATTTAATATAAAAAGTTTATATCTTTGATTACCAATTGCAAAAATTTAATTTTCTTCGAATTCCTATTTGGTTTTTTAAACTCGTAACCTGTCCCGCTCCACATTAGTTTTAAAAATAGTTATTTTAACCCACTCCGCTCCACATCATTTTAAACCTACTCATAGCTTCATACATGCCCCGTACCCGCTCCGTTGCCATCCCTATGCGTGAACTTAGATTTATTGAATTCATAATGAATTAAGTAGCTTGATTTTTTTGTTCATGTTGTGTAATGTGTATAGTAATAGTAGATAAGGAGTCTCTTTTCACTACCCCACTTTAGGAAAATGTGATGGTCCCTGGATGAACAGTCCCTTTCTTTTGCTCTACTCCTCACTCCCTTTGCTCCATAAATTGGCCTTGGTAACTCATCCAATCACTTATTCTTTCCTTTACTCTTTGGTATCATAATATCTTGTTTCTTCTTTTGTTCAAGAAGAAAAACACAATGGATGCTCTTTCTTCAACTTTCCTTTCTACATTGTCACAACACCCTAAATCTCTAAACAATTATTCTCCTAAGACATCTTCTTATTCTCCTACACTAAAAATATTAGCAGTTAGAATTGAAGAAAGACCACAATCAACTATTACTATACCAAAACCACAAGAAAAACCAACCCCTTCACCACAAAAACCAAGAGAATTGCGTATAAAACCAATAGCACCCTCAAGAAAACATATTGAACCATCATTTCCCTCAATTATCTTCAATGCATTCGACGATTTCGTAAATACTTTCATTGATCCTCCTATAAAATCCTCTGTTGATCCAAAGCATGTTCTCTCAAACAACTTTGCTCCAGTACTAGACGAGCTTCCTCCTACTGAATGCGAAGTTGTGCAAGGCTCCCTTCCATCTTGCTTAGACGGAGCGTACATCCGAAATGGCCCTAACCCTCAACATCTGCCACGTGGACCTTACCATCTTTTCGACGGAGATGGAATGCTTCACTCTATTAAAATTTCCCAAGGCAAAGCTGTTCTCTGTAGCAGATTCGTCGAGACTTACAAATACATCATCGAACGTGAAGCCGGTTCTCCGGTTTTCCCTAATGTGTTCTCCGGTTTCAACGGCCTCACTGCCTCGGCCGCGCGTGGTGCTATCACCGCGGCCCGGTTGATTGCGGGACAGTTCAATCCCGCAAACGGTATAGGCCTTGCGAACACAAGCTTAGCTTTGTTCGGGGGTAAACTTTTCGCTCTCTGTGAATCTGATTTACCGTACGCGGTAAAAATAGCACCAGATGGTGATATTATTACCCTCGGCCGTCACGATTTTGACGGAAAGCTGTTCATGAGCATGACGGCACATCCCAAAATTGACCCGGACACTAGCGAGGCGTTTGCTTTCCGTTACGGTCCGATACCTCCGTTTTTAACTTATTTTAGAATCGAATCAAATGGAACCAAAACCCGAGACGTGCCCATATTCTCTATGACCAGCCCGTCATTCCTTCATGATTTTGCAATAACAAAAAAATACGCTATATTTTCGGAGATACAAATTGGGATGAACCCGATTGCGTTCATGACTGGTGGTTCACCAGTGGGTGCTGACTCGGGGAAAACTCCCCGACTTGGCGTGATTCCACGTTATGCCAAGGATGAGTCGGAAATGAGGTGGCTCGATGTGCCAGGGTTTAATTGTTTGCACGCGATCAACGCGTGGGACGAGGATGGAGGTGATACGATAGTATTGGTGGCTCCGAATATATTATCTGTGGAGCATACAATGGAGAGGATGGACATGATTCATGCATGTGTTGAGAAAGTGAAGATAGATTTGAAGACAGGGATGGTGAGCAGACATCCAATTTCTACAAGGAATCTTGATTTGGCAGTCATCAATCCTGCTTATGTTGGCAAAAAGAACAAGTACGTTCATTCTTCAGTACTAATAACTTGTTATTCATGTTAGTAAGTAAATAAACATAATTATAGTAGATAGTGGGAGTCAAATCATGTAAATACTTGTTTAATATATTTGCATGAAAAAAATTGTAAATGTAGACAGGAGTAGTGTATAACACTATCAGAAATTTATTGATTTGGGTAGGACCATTTATAATGCAGCATTAGGCCATATAGGTAGGGTCCTTTTATGTCTGATGGTCACATGATTCAGCAGAGACCACACAAACCAAACTATCTAAAATTACCAAATACCAGCTTTACATATAGCATATTTACCATCATAAAGACATTTTGGTATCGCTTTAAGTCATGGACGACCTCTTAGAGTTGTTCACATATTTGATCTAGATATTTTAGTACTTATTGAACACCTAAATTATTAAAAATGTATACCTATTAAATATTATTTTATTTTTTCTATAAGTTTTGGGGCTCAAAGGCACTTGTCATTTTTTAATTAGACATTTCTACCATGTCATCATGAGTGCATCACACACACTTCATGTTTTTTTGCTGAATATCAAAAAATGCTTAATAGGAATTACCTTTTAAGAGAAAAAGGGTTTAGGTACTAATCCTAGATAAGATGTTTAAGTGAAATATGCGGACAATTTTAAGGAGCCACAAATAACTTAAGCCTTTTGATATACTCTGTACACTTTAATTTACTATATAAAGATTGAATTTCTTTTTTATTTTTTAAAATTTTGTAACAAGTCAAAACTAATCAAATTTTGTACAGGTACATATATGCAGCCATTGGGGACCCTATGCCTAAAGTAACCGGGATAGCAAAATTAGACGTATCTGTCGCAGAAGTTGATCGTCGCGATTGCATTGTGGCATGTCGACTATTTGGAGAAGGCTGCTACGGTGGTGAGCCATTTTTCGTGGGTAAAAATCCGTCAGCTGACGAAGACGATGGCTATGTAGTGTCGTATGTACACAATGAGAAAACAGGGGAATCACAATTTTTGGTGATGGATGCAAAATCCCCAAATCTTGACATTGTGGCTGCTGTAAAATTGCCTCGTAGAGTTCCTTATGGTTTTCACGGACTTTTCGTGAGCCAAAATGATCTTAATAAGCTATAGATATTTGTATCGGTGATTGATTGAACTTATTTAAAACTTATGTTTTCTCTGGTCTTCAACATCACATTTAATTAAGATGTTGTAGGCCAAAGAATAATATGTATATATAGATAATATATTGGTTGACTTTTCGTATCAATACAAATCGAGATATCAAATTGAGTTCAGTTAATTAATTAGTATATCGGGTCCCTATTCAAAAGTTACTTGAGCTTAAATGACTTGGGTTAAAATGGATTGAAATGCGAGTCGAAACGCGGCTCATAACTTAACCTGTCCAATTCTTACTAAGTTTTAAATGTTATATTTATTTTTTTAAGAAATTTAATAGCTATAAAATTATAATAATTTTTTGTAATGACTACATATAATATATTAAATGAAAAAAAATTAAAAATTTTTTTGACAAGTTTTCTTATGAATCAATTTTGAGTTGCATATCAACTCAAATTTTAAATGGGCTATAATGGATTGAACTTAAATAGAATAAGCAAATGATGAGAAAATCAATAACCCACTCAAACTTAAATAATTTGAATTGATTTTGCCACTCTTAAGTACAAATATCAGTAGGTGGAGCTTTCAAATTACTCCCTTCATCCATTATTCTAAACATAATTATTATAAGATAGTTGTCAATTTAGATAATCGAGAGAGAACTAATTGTCTTTATCCAACTTTGCCCTTCACATTAATTATTCTAAAATCAAAAGGCACATATATGGATAAAAATTTAATTATTAGTACGAGATGTATTAATCAAACGACACTTCTAATTAATTCTTAAGAACTAAAAATGAAGCAAGTTTTAGGAGTTTATCTAATTACATGTGCAAAATCTGGAAAAGGTGAAAAAACATGGCCTTTGAAAAAATAATTACAATAAAAGGGAAGTTTGGAATTTCCTTGTCGGCAACAATAATTAACTAAGGAACCATCTGATTGTATATTAATAATGTAAAGTTTAGTTATATAAATATTAGTAATGTAGAGAATAATAATTATGCATGTGTTAGTAAAATAAAAGTTAACTTTATAATGTTTAATTGTTTCACTTTCTACCTTACATAAATAGTACGTAGTTTTTTTTTTTTTTCTAATATAATTTGTAAATGTATTAGTCGGGGTAAATTTATAGCATAAAATGTGAGAAATGTAAATTTGTGATCTCTTTGTAAGATTAAGAATTTCATACTATATACATACATATATTATGGTAATGATTTTTTTTAAAATAAAATTACCCAGTATAGCTGGGCCGTATAGTATTTATGAGAAACAAAAAAAGAGGGGAACTAAAATCGTACCTCCATCACAACACCATGATGAACTACTCACCTCAAAAGCCAAAAGATTATAATCTCACATAGGAGGATATAAATCTTCTGGCAAAATTCATATGCACACAAATCAACTATCAAAAAATTAGCCTTATCAAATTGTCCTAATACAAGGCATTTGACACTTATCCAGAAAGTATGTAATTGGATACACCAAAATTACAGACAATTAATATATGCACACCCTATTGTAATTAGATACACCTCAATTACATACAATTATTATATTCACACTCAATTGTATATCCAATCTAGATCAATCTTATACAATTTGATAACACTACAATAGTAAAAGCTTAATATCAAATATAAAATAAACTACTCAATGGGTAAAGAAGAAAATAACCACACACCCTAATTATGTACCAAAATCACACCAAATTATATATTCATATATATTAATTGCATTCAATCTGGTTTAGACTGCAATTATATACACCATATATACGATAAGTCATTACAAACTTAATGACATGCTCATGCCTTAATTATATACCACACGCATACCAAATATAGTCCAATTGTATACTATAGGCACCCTAATTACATTGCATATGCATATACCCAAATTAACAACTTCAATTCAATACACTTATTCAAAAATAAACTTAGACCCTACTTATATACCTAATACCTACCCAACTATATACATATTATATACCAATTGGGTACAATCTAGCTAGACTTCAATTATATTCAGATTATATAAGTCATTATAATCTTAATAACAAATAAATACAACATATATATACATGAACAACATTAACATAAACTGAAGTTATTTATAATATTATATATATAAGACACACATATATATATGATGCATGCAATACTCAAATTAATAACATTTCAAATCAATCCAAAATCAAGGTTTACTTTGTTAAAATAATAGGACATAAATGTAACTTTAAATAGAAAATTTATTGGAAAATGTAAAAAGACAAACATCTCTTTGTAATATCTGAGAAAACAAAATAGAAACAAAACAAAATTGGAATAAAACTAATTTTGCAAAAAGAGATACTTCGAACACGACTTTCTATTATGATCTTTTTGATTACACCTGCACGAAAGCAATGAGTTTCAATCTTCGTATGTATATTTTGACAGTAGGCAGCTTGTATAAAGCTAGCAGCCAAAATGATCCAACACGGGGAGTAAACTTTAGGACGTATTGTACTTGTAAATGCCTCTACTTAGTCAAAGTCTTCATAGTCCTAGTGTATTATAGCAAATTTGAACCAGATTTTGGATTCAATATGCACATTAGCTGCTCCTTAACTCTTTTTTTAAAAAAGAAGATACCTGTTGGAGATTCTACTTTTGCGACAATCTCTTCTCTATAACTGAAGAAGAACGAGACGAAGAAAAGAGAGAAGTGGAAGAAAAAATTTAATTTGAAGAAGTAAAGCCCGCAAGAAGCCACTGAATAGAATCAGTTTCTTTCTCGGATGAAGAAGGATAAAAATTATGATGAGGGAGAAAATTACGACTGATTGACATAATGAAAGTAAATTGTATATTTTAATAATAATAAATCTCCTTAATTATAGTAGAATATTATTATGAAAGATGTAGCTAAATTCATTTTTGTGTATTTTTAATTTTATATATATAGAGAGAGAGAGAAGTAAATCGTTTAATCTAATGCTGATCTGTCATAACTTGAAATTTAAATGTTAAAAGTAGTAATTATAAAATATTACATTTAAAACGTGTAATATTTATCTTTAAAGTGATGTGTGGAGAAATATTTACTAATTTGAATTGATTTTGCCACCCTTAAATATATTATCAATATGTGGAGCTTTCAGATTACTCGAGAGAATTGAGTGGGAGGTAACAAATAACTCTTGAAATTAATATTAGTGACAAGTTTGACCAGCCCAACTTAATTTTTCTTTAATTAGTGATTAGGGCTAACGAGGGTGCCAAAAATATAATTTTTAAAACTTTTAAACTTTTTAAATTTATATAAATAGGCCAACCCAAATTTTCTTACTTTACTCTTTCTTTCTTTTAAAAAAACTCATGTTTTCTCACACTCAATTTTCTGAACTCGGGTTCCCTCCCTTTTCTTCATCCTTTCTCCCAAATCAATTCTCTCTAGCTTCCCTCCAATTTCTCCAACTCCATCTTTAGCTTCAATCCATCACTATTGTTAGCTTCAACCCATCATCATTGTCACCATCGTCATCTCCATCATTGACTTCAAGTTTTAATTTTTCAAAGGTAAAGAATGATAGGATATTATTGAATTTTAGAAGATTGTATGTCAAAAATTTTAGATTTTTGACTAGAGGTTTATAGTGCTAGTCTTATTGTTACTTTTTTTTCTGTAGATTTATTTTGCATTGGAGATATTTGTTATAGAATGATCAGTGTATTTTTTTAAGAAGATTTTTTTTAACTCGTGTTGAAGCACAAATTAGATGCTTCATTGATTATTTGAATCTGTTTATATTTGGTCAGAGTTGTCCTAGTTTCGTGTTTTTGATCAGAATTGACCTGGCAAATTTGGTAATCTAGAATGTTTTAACTAAGATTTCATGAGAATTGATTAATCTAGGTTGATTACTTTAACAAAACACACATCACTGTTGGTTAATGTGACGCGACACATGAAACTAATTTTAAAGGTAGGATGGTTTGTCTTCAATATGTTAGTACCTCTGAATTCCCCACCAAAAAAGAAACATTAGACACTTATCATTTGTGTTACCATTATTTCTTTTGAGATTCTTGATTTGATTGTTTATATTGTGGAATTTGATTAGTTAAAGATGAGTTTTTTACTGCCCCAAAGGTCAAAACTTTTAACTTTGGTATTCTCTTTAGGATTGAAATTTTTTGTGTTAAAGATGAGATTTTTGGAAAAATTGCCCCAAAGGTCAAAACTTTAACTTGGTATCCTCTGTGTTTTTTTTTCTTCACAAATCAGATTCTTGTTATGAGTTTTAGGGTTGGAAGTTGATGAGTTAATGATGGAAATTTTGGCCGTAACACTTTAATTTTTTTTTAAGCTGAGACTGAGGCATTCTTCATATGATATAGGATTTTAGTTAATGATTCTTAATTGATTATAAGTTTTAAAGTTAATTTCTTGATGTGGGAACAAAATTGGAGATGATCTGAGGTCACACAAACCCTCTAGTACGATGTTAAGCTAAAAACTTTCTTAGCGTTTGAGTTCTAACGTAAGATTTTATAAAAATTAGATGGACTAGTGAATTTTAGGTTGTATATACATGCTAGGATCAATTCTTAAGTATTTAAAGTATATTAGATGTGATTTAGAGTCATAAGAGATCTTTTACATTAAGTCAAGTGCAAAGAATTTTTAGCAACTAAGTTTTCGTATGAGTCGATAGAAGGGTCAACTTTGAATGACCACATCTCCTAAAATATACTGAGTAAGGTGACCCATAATATATCAAATCAAAGCTATTTGAATTAGCTTTCCAACGCGTCAAATTTTGCCTTAAGCAGAGTTCGGAGTAAAAAGTTATGATCATTTTAGTTAAGGGGCATAAAGTTGTCTAAATGTCCGCGCCTGGGGCGTGTCGCGGACCTGACGCGAACCCTAATTGGACAAATTAACGATGTTTTTTCCTTTATATTTTGACGGAGTAAAAAGCTATGACCATTTTCGTGAAGAGGCATAGAGTTGTCTGAAGGTCCACGCCTGGGGCGCATTGCGGACCTAACGCGGACCCTAGCTGGATAAGTTAATGATGTTTTTTTTTCTTTATATTTTGAGGGTATTTTTATCCTAAAATCTTTGGGGATCTATTTAAGGTCCTAAAACACCAAAAACGTGAGTTTTTATAATTAAAAACCCTCTCCTTCGTTCCTAAACATAAACGCTCAACAATCATTAAGAAAGTCATCAAGTTAGGATTAGCCTTCAAGATTCATCCTCAAAGGTAAGTTATTCTTCATGAATTTTAATCTAACCAAGTCAGATTTCTTCATTTATCCATGAATCTCTAATAGAATCTTAAATCATAAACTAGGGTCTCAAGAAGACGAATTCAAGAATCCCAATAAAGGCTTTCTTGATTCTTCTTTTTCAAGAATGTAGGTTTTTCATCAAGAACTCTAAAGATTCTAAGTCAAGAACTCAAGAATCAAAGAGAAATCTTTCAATAAACGTCTTTCCAAGTTCTTTCACTTTAAAAGAACTACCAAGATAGAGGATTTTCTCCAAGCAAGCTAGTACTCGTCAGATTACAATTATAATATTAACTTTTCAAGTATGTAACACTACACATAGAGTTGCACTAAGTTCATCCACGTGCCCCACATGTTTATTCTCCATAATTGAGTTCAAATAGAGTTTTACTGTAATTCTTGAATTCTAAATGAGTTAATTCATCCTCCATTGAGTTAGATATATTTGTGTAATGGGATTGTTATTATTTTTATATTTTATGTTGTTGAAATTTTCGTCCATGGATACTTTCCCATGAACCATAATGAAGTTGATGATCATGGCCTTCCTATACATTTTTTGATATCGGGATTTATAATTTTTCATGCATTAAAAAAGTATAGTGAATAAAGGTCATGTTCCAGTAAAGATAATGACTTTTCTATGCATTAAGGAAAAAGTAATTTAAACTAATATTATATATACATACATACATACATATACACATATGTATATTGAGTCTAAAGAGTTATATTTTGAGGAACACATTTTGATGAGATAATGTATGATTCAATGAGTATTGAAGAAAAACATGAGATTTACTAAAATTTTCTACTATATTGGGTTGTTAAGTCGAGATACTACTTTTAATTGTTAAACTAGTTAAACCCCAAAGTTATTACAAAAATCTATGAATCTTGATATCTTGCTTTAAACTCAAGAAAAATATAAGTATTTTATGAATAGTGAAACATGAAGCCTTTGATTTTAGACAGTTTTGAAAAAAGTTATGGGAATGTTAATGTCACGACCCGAAATTCAAGCGTGATGGCACTTGTCCTATCCCACCAAGACAAGTCAGCCTATAACCAAACTATAACATTGAAATGCGAAATTATAATAAAAATGAAAGTTCAATTACGGATAATAAGTCAACTTAATGAACATTCCCCCAAAACCTGGTTGTCACTTGCACAAGCTTCTAATGTGTTTTTGAAAGAAAGCAGAGGTATCAAATGATATTGTCTCTAGAATAGAACAAAATCATAAATAGGAGTAAGAAGTCACTTGGGATGACAAACAACTACCTCTCACAATCTCCACAGGAAGCCTCGGACAAGGAAGAGTGGAGAATATCACGACAATCCGGGCTCGCAACCTACAAAACTGTTGTAGCAAGGGGGGTGAATACCAACCACACGGTACTCAGCAAGTGAACTATTAAACACAAAATTAAGTAATATAGAATACCGGTACCCCTAACACTCCAATCAAATCCCCACAACTACAACTTAAGTCATACCTTCACCATTACACCAGTCGAAAATTGTATGATCAAAGCCTATGATAGTATAATC
The DNA here is from genome assembly GCA_026153255.1 of Solanum medicagineum. Classification (NCBI taxonomy): domain Eukaryota; kingdom Viridiplantae; phylum Streptophyta; class Magnoliopsida; order Solanales; family Solanaceae; genus Solanum; species Solanum medicagineum. The sequence continues at coordinate 16,825,853 of JAPFFP010000103.1, read as the reverse complement.
CTCATTTATCCTACTTTCAAGTCATAGGGGGAAATTCTACAATTTATCAAGTCCTCACTAATTCTTAAGTGTCATTAAATCAATATCAAAACTAACCATGGAAAGGCATAAACAAGTCAGATGATATAATGAATAACCAATCTCAATAACACTCCATATAATCATAACAAGCCAGTGCATTATGGAATGAAAATGAATGTAATGAGATGCAATGCAATGCCACGTAGAATGATGCATGTCTGTCCTAGTGATACACATCCGTTGATCATAAACATGCCTCAGTCAGAATCCATGGGGGCCACACATGGATCATGTAGACACATCCCTCGAATCATAGTATCCGTCGCGGCGTGCGACACGCTCCTCGAATAATAGTAACCGTCACGGCGTGCGACACGACCCTCAAATCATAGTATCCGTCGCGACATGCGACACGTCCCTCGAATCATAGTACATCCTTTTTATTTTTTTCTCTCTCTTTTTCACTAGCCAACCATTTCCCTTCGGCTTTACATCTCTTTTCTTGGATCATGCAGCAAACACATAGTAACGCACAATAATCATGTTTATGAAAATAAAATATGCAAGATGCTCATACAAATTCATATATCTCAAAATCAAGAATAGGTAGCTCAATACCATAAATGTTGTCATATCCTCAATCTCAATATCATCACAACCTTAACAACATTCACATCTATAAGTAAGTACACTTCAATATCAATAACAAATAATCACTATTTCATATATAATAAACCTCCACCATTAATCCACAAGTCAAATATCACCATAGAATAATTATTCCATTTATAATATTTCAATCAAAGCCTATATAAATTGTTCTCAACACCTCACACAAAAAGTACAAGATTCTATATACTTAACAAAGGTTTAGAAGTCCACTTGCTTTAAATAAAGTCTCGAATCACATCAATTACGAAGACCTTCCCTTTCTATGACACTCCAATCCATCAAAATCTATTCAAATATGGCATCGTAATTATATAATGAATCTAACGATACTAAAATCAACTAATTCGATGAAAAGGGTAAAATGGTTCAAAAATTTTATTGCCAGAAAATGTCATAAGAATCTGAAAATTTATACGTGAAAATATTCCCCGAGTGATAAGAAATTCAATGATGAAAATCATTTCAAAAATAGAGCTAATATGAGGAAGAAATCGCTTGTTAAAGTTTTCGAAATATATTGAAACGCAGCAGCAAGATCTGTAGATTTAACCTCAAAAAAAGCAACAAAGTCAATTTTTGAAGTTCCCAGTGTGTTCGCCTCGGAAATATATACAATTTAGCCTTTTGAATCGCTCAAATTCGATCAAAATTGAGAGAGAAATCGTTGGTTAAAGTTTGG
>JAPFFP010000103.1:16779072-16824381 GCA_026153255.1 Solanum medicagineum | reverse complement strand
AGGTGATAATTGTGATTTAGTATTCGGATTAGTGCCTAATCGGCACTAGTCACGGCCCCGGGGTCGGGTCGTGACACATGCATAGTCTCAATAGACATAAATCAACTCATGGAATAAGCTTAAAAATGGATATTCATGCATAATCACTCAATGCTTGATAAAACCCAACATAATTCACATTTACAATGCATAATAAGAGATACCCATGAAGAATGCAACTTGAAATCATGAAATTTTCATCAAAAGAGAGTGTTGGGCTCCATGGGGAAAGGACCATGGATGAAGACTCACATACCCAGAACTTGAAATTCTTGAAGCAAAAGTTGAGGAATGCTTGAGACTTGACTTGGGTTCTTGGAATACAAAGCTTGTTCTTGAGATTATTGAGATTGAATGGAGGGTTTGATAGTGTATTTGGAGGATTTTGAGAGTGTTTCTTGAGAATTTGAAGGTGAGAAATGGTTAAGTATAGAGTTATTCACGTTTAAATGGGTATTGGGTTATTACCCAAATGCCCTTGGATGAAACAAGAAAATTGGAGAAAAATTTGCATTGGTCCGCACCCCAAGTGCGACGCAGACCAGACGTGCAGGTTCCGTTTGTGCTAACCCGCGCCCAGTCCGCGTCACACCTGGGGCGTGGATGCACACTGGAAATGGTCCTCGTTGAAAAAATTATTCTTTACTACGGGTCTTCTAAAATTCGGGGGCTACCCTTGTCCCTCTCAATTTTGCCCCCGAACAAGAATATGAAGCCAGATTTTTAAAATTATGAACGGGTATTGAGATATTTGAGAAATACACTTATAAGGCATTTCAAAGCACATGAGTGGTATTACAATATCTCTCCCTTGGGAACATTCGTCCCTGAATGTCAAAGAAACATGTTTGAGAGAGGTAATCATGAAACTTCCAGCCTGACATGAATGTAACAAATGCATTTAAACATCATTCTTAAGAAATTTCATATATATGCATGAAAAATCATCAAATCTTGTCACCATTAACATGATGCATACAAAAATGACATGAGGGATGGAGCTTAACACTTGACATCATAGATAGGACTTAAGTTATTACCTTTGGCATGAGTAGAGTGGAACAGGTATAGGTATCGCTTTTTCATGTCTGCTTCGGCTTTCCAAGTGGCAGTTTCAACTTGTTGATTCCTACAAAGCACTTTGATGGATTCCACATCTTTGTTTCTCAGCCTTTTCACTCGCCTATCCAATATCTCCACCGAGACCTCCTTATAGGTCAAGTTGTCTTCCACAGCACCCACCACTTCTAAGGGCACTATGCTACTTGGGTCACTAACATATTTCCTCAACATAGACACATGGAAGACCGGATGAACTATACTCATAACCGTAGGGAACTCCAATTCATAAACAACTTTACCAATTCTCCTCAAGATTCTATAAGGTCCCACAAACCATGGGCTCAATTCCTCTTCTTGCCAAATCGGATCACACCCTTCATGGGTAAGACCTTCAAGTAAACCCAATCATCAACATTAAATTCAAGGTCTCTCCTCTTCACATCGGAATTAGACTTTTTTCTACTTTGAGCCATCTTCAATCTCTCCCTTATCAACCTCACCTTCGCCAAAGCCTCCATAACCAAATCTGGGCCTAACAAAGCCATCTCCCCAACATCAAGCTATCCAATCGGGGATCTACAACGCCTACAATATAAAACCTCAAAGGGAGCCATTCCAATACTAGAGTGGTAGCTATTTTTGTAAGCAAACTCAATAAGTGGAAGATATTCATCCCAACTACCCTTTAACTCCAAAACACAAGCCCTAAGCATATCCTCAAGAGTTTGGATTGTCCTTCCGACTTGACCATCCATTTGAGGATGAAAAGCCATGCTAAGCTTGACCCTTGTACCAAGACACTTTTGGAAGGATCTCCAAGAATGAGAAGTAAATTGATCACCACTATCCGAAATAATAGACAAGGGTACCCTATGCAATCTAACCAACTCATGAATATACAAGTTAGCATAATCTTCGGTGCCATAAGTTGTTTTAATTGGTAAAACGTGAACCGACTTTGTCATCCTATCAACAATAATCCAAATATAATCAAAGTGCTTCCTAGTCTTTGGCAACCCAATCACAAAATCCATGTTAATCTCTTCCCACTTCTAAGTAGGAATTTCAATGTCTTGGGCTAGGCCACCTGGCACTTGATGTATGTTCGGCTTTCACTTGTTGGCAGTTATGACAACTGGCTACAAACTTGAGAATATAACTTTTCATTCCACCCCACAAATACACCTCCCTCATGTCTCTATACATTTTTGTAGGACCGAGGTGAATATAGTAGGATGAGTTATATGCCTCCTTCAAAATCAAATCCCTAGACCAATCAACATGAGGCACACATAGCCTACCTTGGTACCTAAGGGCACCATCTCCCCCTTGGGAGAAAGCCTCTACTTTACCATCCTTCACCAAAGCCTTCAATTCTAGCAAGGCGGGATCAAAGTCTTGTTTTGACTTGGCCTCTTCAATCAAAGAAGATTTGGAACCATCAAATACCACTACACCACCATTTTCAACTTCATTCAACTTGACTCCCAACCTATCCAACCGATGTATTTCTCCAGCCACCCCTTTGTTACCATCATCAATATGAGCTAGACTATCCATGGACACTCTACTTAGAGCATCGGCCACAACATTAGCCTTGTCGGGATGATAGTCCTTAAGGAGTCCTAACCACCTTCTTTACCTCAAGTTAAGATCTTTTTGTGTGGACACATATTGGAGACTCTTGTGGTCGATAAACACATCTATATGAACCCCATACAAATTATGACGCCATATTTTCAAAGAAAATACCATGGCCGTCAACTGAAGATCATGGGTGGATAATTTCGCTTATGCACCTTTAGTTGCTTAGAGGATATTATATAACCTTACCATTTTGAATCAATACACACCCCAAACCATACCTTGAAGCATCACAATAAACCACAAACCCTTCTAGCCCTTCCATTAATGCCAAAATAGGAGCAGAGATAAGCTTGTCCTTAAAAATTTGAAAACTCTTTTCACATTCATTAGTCCAAACAAATTTTGCCTTCTTTTGGGTCAACTTTGTCAAAGGGGAAGCAAGTAAAGGGAAACCATTCACAAATCTCTGCTAGTACCCCGCTAAACCTAAGATACTCCTAATATCTGTCGAAGTCAAGGGCCTAGGCCAATTCCTTATCACTTCCATCTCCTTAGGATCCGCTTTAGTTCCATCACCCGACACCACGTGCCCTAGGAATGCAACCTCTTCCAAAAAAAATTCACGCTTATCATATTTGGGAAACATCCTATCATCCCTCAAAATTTGCAACACCACCCTCAAGTGATTCACATGTTCTTCCTCACTCCGGGAATAAATCAATATATCATCTATGAGGACCATCACAACCATATCAAGGTAGGCTTTAAAGACCCTATTTATGAGATCCATAAATATTGTCGGTGCATTAGTCAAGCCAAAAGACAACCACAAATTCAAAATGCCCATACCTAGTCCGTAAAGTCATCTTGGGAATATCACACTCCTTCACCCTCACTTGGTGGTACCTAGACTGATGATCAATCTTAGAAAAGTGACTAGCCCCTTGTAGTTGATCAAATAGGTCATCTATCTTTGGTAGAGGGTACTTGTTCTTTATGGTGACTCTGAGTTGCTGCTAGTCGATGCACAATCTAAGGGAACCATTAGTTTTACTTACAAACAACACCTGTGCACCCCAAGGTGACTTGCTAGGCCTTATGAAACCCTTCTCCAATAAATCCCTTAATTGATCCTTCAACTCCGCCTGGGCCATACAGTAAGGGGGAATGGAAATGGGTTGTGTAACGGGGAGGAGGTGTATACAGAAATCTATTTTCCTTTCTGGAGGATTACTGGGAAGCTCATCAGGAAAGACATCAAGAAAATCATTGACCCCCGAAACCAACTCAATAAGAAGGACTTTGGACTCAACATTCCTAACCCTTATAAGATGGTAAATGCAACCTTTAGAAATCAATTTCTTGGATTTAAGACAAGAAATGAACCTACCCTTAACCACCATATTATGAATTTCCCACTCAAGGACAAGCTCATTAGGGAATTGGAATCTCACTTTACAGTTTCGACAATCAATGGAAGCATTATATGCATGTAACAAGTCCATCCCAAGAATAATGTCAAGATCCACCAATGTCAAGTTCAAAAAAACTCACAAGGCAAGACTTTATGCAATATAGACATAGGACAATCCCTATAGACTCTTTTAGCAGTAACGAGACTCACCAGCGGAGATAGATACTTCATAGGGTTCTCACAACAATTCAGAACAGACATGAAGCTTATTGGCAACAAAAGGAGTAATGAAAGAAAGAGTGGCGCCTGGATCTATCAGTGCATACATATCATAATAAAAAACCTCAACATACCAATAACAACATCGGGCACCTCATCTACTCCTTGCCTCCCTTGGAGAGCATAGAACCTAGTTTGTCTTGGAGTACCCCCTTGTTAGACTCCCTTTGCCTTTTGACCCACGTTAGCATCTTGGTCTTGAGGACAACCATCCCTACCCTTGTTTTAAGCATAGGGGCAATCAAAAATCTTGTGACCCACTTTACCACAACCATAGCAAGCATTAGAGTCTCTCAAGCATGGAACACCATGATTTCTCCCACACGTTTGGTACCTAGGATTAGTCATCCTACCATTGCCACCTTGAAACCTTGGGTTAGATACCCCATCACTAGCAAGCCTCTTGTTTGGAGCTTTAGAGTACCCTTAGCCTTGGAATTTATGACTTTGTTGGAAAGACCATCCTTAACACCTTGGAAACCACTATCAAACTGAGCCCTCTTGGACTCCCCACTCATCCTCTTCCTAAACTTCTCCCCCTAAAGTAATTTGGAATATTCATGAACCAAGACAAGTCCATATCACTGACAAGCATAGCAGTACGACACTCTTCATTCACCAAGTCGAACACCTCTGACAAAAACTTGCTCATTCTTTCCCTAGGATTGGCAGCCAAATGAGGAGCGTACTTTGAGAGTTTGTTGAATTTGAGGGTATACTCTCTCAAACTCATGGAGCTTTGCTTGAGATTCATGAACTCTATCATTTTTGCCTCTCTCAACTCAATAGGGAAGAGCCGATTAAGGAAGGCAGCCTTGAACTCCTCCCAAAGAATGGCATCATTGTATCTCCTCCCCAGTATCCATTGAGTAAACTAAATTTAGGCCATATCCTTGAGTTGGTAGGCCGCTAGTTTCATTTTCTCCTTCGAATTTACCCCCATGATAGAAAGCACCTTATACACCTCATCAATAAACTCTCGGGGATCTTCCTCTATTTTGGTCCTATGAAACTCCGAAGGGTTCATCCTTGTGAAGTCCCTCACTCTTGAGGCCAAAGTAGGAGCATGAGGAGCTTGGGCCCCTTGGATCAATTAGTTGGTCATGGCATAGGCCAACATAGTGATGACATTTCAGAACTCAACTTGGGTAGCCCCTCCATCTTCAGTAGCTTGAGGAGCGGGATGAGTCAGTTGCTCATCGGGTGTACTGGCCCTCCTTGGCCTTCCTTTTGGTAGCGTCATGATCTAAAAGAGCAAAATAGCATTTGTTAGGGGAGAAGGCCTTATCTTTACATCTAGATCATGACATACATCATGAAGAAGTAAAATATTTCCTAAAACGCCTAATAGCCTCTTATTCATAGTTGTGGCGCGCTTCACAACCATAAATAATACTCTAATCAATGCGGTGTGTTGGACTTTTGAGGACCATTAAGAACCTAGTGCTTTGATACTAAGCTTGTCATGACCCAAACTTAGGTCCTAGACGTGACACGATGAATGAGGAACCCGAAGGAACCCCAAACAAGCCTCTTAGCATATCATCCGCACATCCTTGGTCGCGAAAGCAACATAGACAACAACAATTGACATTAATAAGAAGGGAAGAGGGACTAAGAGAAGTCTTTCATAATGGTAATGGCATAAGAAGGGCGAGCTCATATACAAAGCATGCCATATTATCCAACACCTCTACATAAAATGGAGCGAGGGCCAAGACACTTCCTAGCTCACCCTCAAGTGATAAGTATCCAAAAAGTAGTATAAGTATCAACAAAGCATGAAAGGAAAATAGATAATTTCCTCTAAGTTGAGGACTCACCAAAAGCTTTCTTTAATGAACCAAACTAGCCACGTGGAAGAGGGTGATCAATTGGAGCTCCAGTCCCTACGTGGTAATATCATGTAGGTATACAGTGTGCTTTAATACTTGGAATGTACTAAGTATGTGAGGTTTAATACAACAAAGACCTAAGCCATAATAATCAAAATGCATAATCAGAAACAATGGATGTAATCTCAACATGACATGTATGATCAATGCTTGTAATAAAACATGCATGTAAAGATTCAACTTGCATATATAGCATACATATGTGGGAGGAGACCTTCACTGGAATATATGACCAAGAAAGCTACTACTTGGAATCTCAATACATGATACCCCACCGGAGAAGGAGTGGTCTACTTGCCAAGGTAAATCATACTTGACCCCAATTTGAGGGTAACTTGACCTAGATGGATCCACTAGTAAGCCCCTTTCAAGGAAATAACATAATCCTATGGTGGCACATAGTTTAGAGACTAACACTTTATATAAGGACCCCTTGAGTCGAGACACCACCTTAAGCCTCAATCGGTGCTAAGTCTAGTCCCACAGAATACTTGAAATTGACATAGATTTGATCATAACACAAATAACTTGTAAAAACTTGATAACATGGCATGAGTAGCTTATTCACATACTTGACCCCTACATTGGTATATACCTTATACTAGAGGGTTAAAAATAATACCTGAACTTGAACCCTTCTAGTAGGTATTGCATTGCACATGAGGGTAGAAACTTGTAACATGCTTGATCCTTACTAGTGAGCTTAACTTAAATATAAGGGTAAAATAGTAATCATGCTTGACCTCTCAAATAGATATAGTTGCTCATAAGAGGGAAGAATTATAGAATATGGCTCAACTTGTCACTTGTAAATCATAGAAACATTTCATGAGTTTAATACATGCTTGGGAGTCTATAATTATCATGAAATCACTTGACTTGCAAATCATGTGATAATTCATCTTTAACTTGAAAATCCTTGTCATGTAGTTTAATCAAACATGGTGGGTATTTGAGAACATCTACAAACCATGCAATTTATAGAGTAATAACAATAAGAGAGTAACATTATTCATTTTAAAGTTTGCAATCAACCCACCAACATTATAGTAACACCCTTAATTTGGGTATCATGAAATCTATCTCAAAAGTTCACAATGTTTCATATTTCTTATAGCTCATATCACGCATAGTCTCAATAGACATAAATCAACTTTTGGAATAAGCTTAAAAATGGATATTCATCCATAATCACTCAATTCTTGATAAAACCCAACATAATTCACATTTATAATGCATAATAAAAGATACCCATGAAGAATGCAACTTGAAATCATGAAATTTCCATCAAAAGAGGAGGGTTGGGCTCAATGGGTGAAAAGACCCATGGATGAACACCCAAATACCTAAAACTTAGAATTCTTGAAGAAAAAGTTGAGGAAGGCTTGAGACTTGACTTGGGCTCTTGAAATCCAAAGTTTGTTCTTGAGATTATTAAGATTGAATGGAGGGTTTAATAGTGTATTAAGAGGATTTTGAGAGTGTTTCTCAAAAGTTTGAAGGTGAGAAATGGCTAAGTATAAAAGTATTCACGTTTAAATGGACACTGGATTATTACCCAAATGCCCTTGGACGAAACAAGAAAACTGAGGAAAATTTTTCACTAGTCCATGCCCTAGGTGCGACATGAACAACACGCGCAGGTTCCATTTGTGCTAATCTGTGCCCAAGCTGCATCGCTCTTGGGGTACGGATGTACACTACACATAGTCCGGGATGTGAAAATTATTTTTTGCTATGGGTCTTCTAATATTTGGGGGGTATCCTTTTCCCACTCAATTTTGCCCCTTTAACAAGAATATGAAGTCAGATTTTTGAAATCATACACGGATTTGAGATATTCAAGAAATACACTTATAAGGCATTCTGAAGCACGTGAGGGGTATTACATGCCCACTACTCTTGCAGAGATCCTGCATATAACAACCTTGTCTCATTCACTTTCTTGTCCTCCCTTTAGCCTATGACATAGTCTAGTAGCTTTTTATTGGGCTATTTGATTCGCTGGCTTCTCCTAATTGTCCCAAGCCCGCTGACAGTTCCCCTACTGACTTGGGCCTCAAATACTTGCCGATTGATCCATAACAATACTCCCCTCCCAATCGAGAACCTTGTCCTCAAGGTTTGGTGGATGTGCATCTCCTACAGGAACTTGAATCAGGGGTGTCACTTATTCAGTAGGTGTTCCCACACATTTCTTGAGCATAGAAATTTGAAAGATAGTGTGAATTCGTGCATCGGTTGGGAGATTGAGTTTGTCTCATGACCTAAGCCTAGGGCTTAAACGTGACACAGTGAATGGTAAGCCCGAAGGCAACCCGAACAAGCCTCTTAGCGTATTGTTTTGAACATCCTTGGTTTCACGGAAACAATAAAAGATACATAAGCACATTGCAAATAATTTCTAAGAAAAGCGGGGGTTTGAACTCATGCTTTGGGTATGTTATAGGGAAGAGGATGAACATTAATCACATAGAAAATAACTCTAAGGGGTAGGTAAGTATGACTCACGCTTTGAGGGCATTTAGGGACTTGGGACTTCATCACTTTCCACTATAATCAATAGAATCAAGTATCATCGCATAAGGGATAGGGTATAAGGGATAAGTCTCCATAAAATCTCAACATCAAATTATAGTTACATAGCGTAGTATCCAACAATAACTCTAAGCATGAATAGGACGGGGGCCAAGACATATTCAAGGCTCACCCTCAAACTAGAAAGTAAAGTAGAATAAAGTCTCAACATAAGTATGATAGAAATCGAATATTGTCCCCGAACTAGAGGACTCACCAACTCTCTTCTTGCAATGATCTAAAGCTAATCACATGGAGGATATCGATGAGTGTCAGTCCCTGCAAGGTTAAATCATGCAGGCACAGAAGTATGTGTCAGTACTTAGAATGTACTAGTATGTAGGTATACAATGCATGACATGGAAATAAATAATGAAATGATTCATGCTAAGTCTTGTGATAAAAATGATACATTTACAAAGACATTAGTAAGCTGTAATCAAGCTAATATTATTTAATCATAAAGGACAACTTTAGAAAGAACATAGTAGGATGCATAGATAAACATAATCAAGAATAAGCAAACTACATAAACTTGGAGTATACATATGAGTGATCATTTAGGAATTTTATTCTTACCATAGAACATGAAATAATGCACACGAGAAATAAATACCTTACCCTTACTTGAATGCATGATAGGTCACATAAACTTAAATTAGTGAGAAATATTTGATGTCATACAAAATTAAAGTATTAATATTTTTGGGTGAACAATATATCACTTTACTTAAAAGACTATTTTATTATGCAGGGGATATTGGTAATCATAATGGAGACCACCTTATACACTTGTAGATATCATCATGTACCTTTAGGGGAAAGTAACATTTGAACTTGTGAAACAATGAATCATAGGAACTTTAAATCAACTTTGGACATAACATAAAGGAACCATTTAATTTATCAGAAGAGGATCTCTTGGGGATATGAGGAGAGCTTGAACATATGTGATAAAATCATTTGAGTTCTTAAAACGATGAGTTATATGAATTCGAAACACCATCAATAGTAGTAAGCATAATTGGACATAATAATAAGAAACCATCATTATCATCATAAGAGAATATCTTGGGGACATGAGGAGAACTTGAACATATGTAATAAAATCATTTACATTCTTAAAATGATGAGTTATATGAATTCAAAACACCATCAATAGTAGTAAGCATATTTGAACATAATAATAAGGAACCATCATAATCATCATAAGAGAATATCTTGGGGACATGAGGAGGACATGAGTATATATATAAGAAAACTATATATCAAGAGTGAATTATATCATAAAGCTTTGGGGAGTTCGTAAAAGATAGTGAGAGAGACCATAACCGACATAAACCATGTGAGCTAATCCATGTAGTCCTGATGTTTCCCTTACACTAGAAGAAAAGGGGAAGTCACTTGCCAAGGTGAACCTCTTAGTGCGTAAGTGGATCCACTAAGCCTCATGCGAACTGGGTACTTGCTTTAGTTTTTGGACTCAGGTACTCACCTCAAGCCCAGATTCGAGTACTCGCCTCAAGCCCTCATATTTAGGGTACTCGCCTCTTAGGAATTGGGAAATTGCCTCTAACCCCTTTACCTGTAGTGACACGTAGTTACAGGACTTGGGTAGTTGCCTCTAGTCCACTCGATGCTAGGTAGTCTCTCACAAGAGTAGGAAAATCATAGTTCATAGTCATAGTATCATAAATCATTCTAAGTCATATGGGAGGTCTACTTTTCCATTCCCCAACCTATTGATATCATAAAGTCAAAGTCATAAGATAGCTCCATAACCATTCCTTAGATGAGAGATCCTCCATCATAATACATTCATTCATTAAATAGATGGAAGATCCTCTACCAACAATATTCATTCATAAGAGACTTTTCATAAGTCAATAATAAATACTGAATGTCTCATAAGCCTTCATTTCACATTATTTAGACATCATACCTCAAGGCATATAGTGAATATCAGCAATTTAAATAATTCTTAAACAACCCATCACAATCGTACATATCATCTTTCTTAACATGGACATGGAGACATGAAATTCATCTCATACAATCCTCAGCTTCATAGTATCTCATGATATCACACCATTTATAACTTTGAATGTCATAAATTAGCTCACCAAACCATCACATCATAATATCAAATAAAGGGCTTCATTTCGTTCATAACATTTCTAACTTTCTCATGAACTCATAGCATGCTTAATTTCCCTTCAACATTAACAACATTCATAAATCACAAGTCCTACCATAAAACTTTCATTACATAAGAGATTTTTCACATAACTTAGTAAAAACATTGTACGTGTCTGTATTTAACCTTAAAATAATAGAATTCAAGAAGAAGGAACATGAGAGGGGTAACTTAAAGTCATTTCAAACAACTCACCAACATACTTGCAAAACTTTAATTTGGGTGTCATGAAAACCATTTCAAAATTCATAATATTTTTAAGTCTTTCAAGAGGCCATAACTTAAAAAGCTTTAATGTAATAAGCATATCATAATCTCAATCATTAGTAGGAGCCCATGCATCAATAAATCAAGATTCAACAACTTTTCAATATTTTTCATGTAATGGAGTGATAACAGAAAATACCCATAAAGAATTAGTCATTAGAATCAAGAAATTTGATACAAATAGTTTTGGTACTCCATGGGTGGAAGAACCCATGGATGAAAAACCCACATACCTTAATCTTGGAGTTTTCTCGAAGAAGTACTTAAGGAAAACTTAGGGTTGAATTGGGTGCTTGAAATCCAAAACAAGTTCCTCAGATTGTTGAATTTTAATGGGATAGTTGATGATGTTTTGGAGAGAATCTTGAGAGATTTTTGGGAGCTTTTGGTGTGAAAAAGGGCTAAGTAATGAGGGTTTTATATCTATATAGGCAATTGGGTTATTAGCCAATTGCCCCCAAGTGAAACAGAAAGTTTTTCGGACTTTCTGAACTAGGCCGCGACAGATGATTCGTGAAATTTCACCAAAAAATTATTTTTTGGAACTGGCAAAATATACCTTGTAGATAATCATTTTCTACACAATGTTGTCCTCTGAACAAGAATATGAAGTTGTATTTACAAAATTCTATAAGAATTTTGAGATATAAAATATACACATAGGGTCTTTTCGAGCTATATTGAGGGGTGTTACAATGTCCCCTTCGTGGAAACATTCATCCTCGAATGTGAATAGAGATAGCATAAAAAAATGGAACATCTATCTACTATTGACTAAAATAATAATGCAAATTAAACATTGATTTCATGCAACTTTCAAAGTTTCTATCATGGAAATTATTTTAAAAGCATGAGTAGAACATCTTTATAATTGCACCTAGGACTTCAATCAAAATCCTACTCTATGAACATGTGTGAACATCAAACAACAACTAAAGACTAAACTAGATGATGCATGAGGTTTTAACATGAAACTATCCCCTCCACCAACATCCAACTCAACCACTTATGCCCAAACGTTAAGCATAACACCTTAGACATGAAGCCAATCTACACCAATTTTGTTATCACATAAGGAGAATTCATAACGTACCGGGTGAAGCACCATATTAAGTTTAGGGACCGTTAGAGGGATACGGTTGAGATCATCGATGATTATCCTTATAATTCTTAGGGAAATATGGACAATGTCTCAACTTATGATCCATTGCACCATACCCCAAACATGCACTCGAACCGACTAGACAATCTCCCGGATGGTACCTTCCATACTTATTGCATGTAGGAGGAGATTGACCACCAACACTGTCACCTTTATACTTGGGGATAGTCACCCCATCCTTGTGAAACTTAGCCCTAAAGCAATATAAAAAGATGATTTGTCCTCAATTCGAGCCTTATTGGACTCTCTACTCCTCTTCCTTAGCTTCTCCCCTTCAAGTTGCTCGGCATAAGTCATGAGACGAGACAAATCCATTTCATGAACTAGCATAGCGGTGCGACGTACTTCATTAACCAAGTTGGATATCCCCAATATAAACTTGTTCATCCTTGCCCCGGAGTCCACAACTAAGTGAGGAACATATTTTGAGAGCTTGCTGAACTTAAGGGAATACTCCCTCACACTTATGGAGTCTTGTTTAAGATTCATGAACTCCATCACCTTTGTCTCCCTTAATTCAATAGGAAAGAACCGGTTGAGGAAGGGCGGCCGTAAATTTCTCTCATGGGATGGGATCATTGTGCTCCCTCTCTAGCTTCCATTAAGTAAACCAAATTTTTGCAACACCCTTGAGTTGGTAGGCCGTAAGTTCCACCTTATCCTCCAAACTCACCCCCATAATAGCAAGCACCTTATATATCTCATCAATAAACTCTTGGGGATCCTCTTCCATTTTGGAACCATGAAACTCCAGAGGGTTCATCCTTGTAAAGTCTCTCATTCTTGAGGTCGAAGTAGGAGCATGAGGAGCTTGGAACCCTTGGTTCAATTGGTTAGTCATAGCATAAGGCAACAAGGTAATGACGTTCCAGAATTCGACATATATAACCCCTCCTACTTGGGGAGCCGGACCCTCCTCGGGTGTGAGAGCCCTCCTAGTCTTCCTCTTGGTAGTGGCATGATCTAAAAGAGAAAAAGAGCTCCCGTTAGGGAAGGAAACCTAATTTTTTTTAAACATAGAGCACAACATAGATCATTAAGAAGTGAACCATTTCCTAAAACACCTTATAGCCTCCTATTCTTAGTTGTCGCACTTCAAAACCATGAACAAGACTCTACTCGACACGGTATGTTGGATGTCCAAGAACCATTAATAAACATAGTGCTCTGATATGAAGCTTGTGATGACCCAAGCCTAGGGTCTAGACGTGATACGACTAGTGGGAAGCCCAAAGGCAACCCAAACAAGCCTCTTAGCATATCATTTGCACATCCTTGGTTTTGCGGAAACAATAAAAGATACATAAGAATAAAGGAAATAATTTTTATGGGAAGTAGGGACTTTGACTCATTCTATAGGGATGTTATAGGGTATAGGATAAATATGAATCACATAGCAAATAAGTCTAAGGGGCGGGTAAGTATGACTCACGCTATGGGGGCATTTTGGGACTTTGGACTTTCATCACTTTCCACTATAATCAATAGCATCAAATATCATCATATAAGGATAGGCTCTAAGGGATAAGTCTCCATAAAATCTCAACATCAAATTTTAGGTACATAGCGTAGTATCCAGCAATACCTCTAAGCATGAATAAGATGGGGGCCAAGACATATTCAAGGCTCACCCTTAAACTAGAACGTATAGTGGAATAAAGTCTCAACATAAGTAAGATAGAAACTGGATATACTGATCCAAAGCTAACCACGTGGAGGATATTGATTGAACGTCAATCCATGTATGGTTAACTCATGCAGGCATAGAAGTTTGTGTCAGTACTTTATGCAATGCATGACATGCAAATAAATAATGAAATGATTCATGCTAAGTCCTGTGATAAAAATAATACATTTACAAAGGCATTAATAAGTCATAATCAAGCTAATATTATTTAAACATAAAAGACAATTTTAGAAAGAACATAGTAGGATACATAGATAAACATAATCGTGAATAAGCAAACTATATAAACTTGGAATATACATATGGGTTATCATTTATGCATTTTACTCTCACCATAGAATATGGAATAATGCATATGAGAAATAAAGAACTTACTGTCACGATCCAAGACTAGGGCCTAGACGTGACATGGCGAATGGGAACCCAAAGGGACCCCAAAATAGCGTTTTAGCATATCATTTACACATCCTTGGTCGCGGAAGCAATTAAACAATAATAAGAGAAAAAAATAAGGACAAAGGGACTAAGGAAGTCCTTCATAGCAGAAATCATCAAAGGAGTCAAAACTTGAAGCATAAATACATAACTTGTCCAACAACACCTCTAACATAGATTAGGCGAGCGCGAAGACAACTTTCCGGGCTCACCCTCATAGTCATAGCATCTAAACAAAGAAAAGAGTCTTTACATAACATAGGATCGATAGTTATTATCCTCGGAGTTGAGGACTCAGCAAGCTTGCTTCAAGAGATAGTACTAGCCGTGTGGAGGAGGAGGATCAAGTGGAGCTCCGGTTCCTACATGGTAACACCATGTAGGCATAGAGTATGTTTTAGTACATTTGAATGTAATAAGTATGTAGAATGAAATGTATCAAGAGATGGGCAACATAATCGAAATGCATAATTAGTCAATGGACTAGCATATAGCAATATGACATGCATGAATGATGCCTGAAGCAAACATGCTTATATAGAACATATTACATGTGAAGTAAGAGACCATCATTATAGTATCCAAGGCCTACCACCCCCTTGGAGAGGTGATTGAGGTATCAACCCCTTAATTAGTTGATGGTTGTCACACCCTACCATCTATAGTGATTGAGACAAAGCATCTCTTCAACAAGGTGTGGTCACTTGCAACACTATAGATACTTTTCAAGAAATCAACATATATCCACATTCCTTTCATCACCATAAGCCACTTAAACCAAACCCAAGGAAAAGGCCAAATAAATTGGATTGGGAGCTTTTGCCATGCAATAGACCTTCAATAACTCAAGAACCCTAAATCGGACATTTTATCAAACACTTGGCGAGTGTGTAATGCTAGTTCAAAATCATGCAATTCAAGAGTGAATCATGTAAGATAACTTGATGTAAATCAACCCACCAAAACTTAGTAACACTCTCATGCAAGATACATTAAAACCCTTCATCAAATCTCATCATAGAACATAGATGCATAACTCAAAACATGCTTAAACAGTCCACATTTCATGAAAATCCCAACATGGTTTATATTCAAATTCATAATAAGAATATCTATAAGTAAATCAAGTTGAAAACATGTAATTTGTATGTAAAGGAAGGTTGGGCACCATGGGTGAAAGGGTCCCAATGGTTGAAACCCACATACCTCAACTTTGGAGATTCCCTTATGAAGATTGGAATGAGTACTAGAAGCTTGAGTGAATTCCTTGAGATCTAGAATGAGTTTGGGACACTTGAATTTGAGTGATATGTTTGGCTAAGTGTTAGAGAGTGAGGTGTTTTTATGCATGGGAAGGCTTAGGTTCAAGACTCAAAGGCCTTGGACCGAAACAACAAAATAGGCAAAGAAACATATAGGTCTGCTCCCTGCTGGCCACATCGCACCAGGGGCGCGGATCGATTCTGGATATCAAAAATTTTGAAAAATGAAATTTTGATACGGTTTCTCTAAAATTGGGTTTAGACCCATTCCCCACTCAATTTTGCCCCCAGATCACATATACAGTCGGATTTCGATATCATGCGCAGATTTTAAAATATAGGGAAATTACAATTATGGGCATTTGTTTGATGCACATTTTCGGGCACTTTTTGGGGCGTATCAATATCTCTCCCTTGGGAACATTCATCCCCGAATGTTAAAGAAATGTATATGAGAGAATAATCAAGATGAGTTCAGCCAGACACATGAATGCAACAATGCACTTAAACATCATTTAAAAATATCAACATTAGTGTCAAAATCACCATGAACTTGTCAACATAAACATGAATATGAATGCAATGACATAAGGGTTGAAACATAAGACTTGAAATCACATATGAGACTTGAATTACTACCTTAGTCTTGAGTAGAATGGAACATATAGGGTTATCACTTTTGCATGTCCGCCTCTGCTTCCCATGTAGCACTCTCAACTTGTTGATTTCTCCAAAGGATCTTGACAGAAGCAACATCTTTGTTCCTTAACCTCTTCACTTGTCTATCAAAAATTTCTAACGGAACTTCTTTATAAGTCAAATTTCCTTCAACAACACCCACAACATCAAGAGGCACAATGGCACTTAGGTCACCCACACATTTCCTCAACATAGACACATGAAAGACCGGATGAACCATGCTCATATCATTGGGCAACTCCAACTCATAAGCCACCTTACTAATTCTCCTTAACACTCTACATGGACCAAAAAATCTTGGACTCAATTTACCATTCTTACTAAAATGAACCACACCCTTCATGGGTGAGATCTTCAAATAGACCCAATCACCGACCTCAAATTCAAGCTCCCTTTTCCTCACATCGGCATAGGACTTTTGACGACTTTGGGCTATTTTCAATCTTTCTCTTATCAACCTTACCTTCTCCATGGCCTCCATAACTAGATCCGGACCCAACAAATCCATCTCCTCTACCTTAAACCATCAAACCGAGGACCTACAACGTCTACCATAGAGAGCCTCAAAAGGAGTCATACCAATGCTAGAATGATAGCTATTGTTGTAAGCAAACTCAATCATTAGAAGATCATCATCCCAACTACCCTTAAACTCTAATTCACAAGCTCTAAGCATATCTTCAAGAGTTTGGATAGTTCTTTCGGCTTGTCCATCCGTTTGAGGGTGAAAGGTCGTACTAAGTTTTACCTTAGTACCAAGACCTCTTTGGAAGGACCTACAAAAGCGAGAAGTGATTTGAGCACCACGATCCGATATGATAGACAAGGGAACCCCATGTAATCTAACAAATTCATGAATGTACAACTTAGCAAAATCTTCGGCACCATTGATAATGGTCACGCTCCAATAAGAAAGCGATCGCTATCGGTAATTAACCTAACCGAGGTTTGGGTCGAATCCACAGGGAATACAGGGCTTGACTACAAGACTTCACTACTAATCATTTATAGTATTTGTGACTACAATCTTTAAATGAGGGGGATGGGGGGGTTGTTATTCAAAAACAAACTAAAACAAACACTAACTATAATGCAAGGAAACACTCGATTTTGGGAACAACTTGGGAATTGTGTTCTCCGTGGTTCCTCGACTTGATTACCCTAGATATATAACTATAATTGGTGAGTGCATGCAGGATGGTAAATTAGGTTCTTCCAGCCCTCTTGTGAAGGTGAAGATCGAATTTCACCATGGCGCTTGGTCGGCCACCATGGTGTGCCAACTAACCATTACTAATAGTCCCAGTCAACCTCTCCTTGGTCAGGTTTGATTGATTAGACAAGAACACATCAATCGAATTCTGTCATCTACTTCCCTTTTCCTATTAGTCGCTACCTTGGTCGGGATCATGATAGTAGGCAGGGTTAGGTGTTAGCCACCACCAAACAACAATAAAAATGAAGGGAAATGGATAATACATTCAAAATCCCAATCATAGAAATGCAAGAAAGCTAGGTTATTTCAAGTCAACTACCCATGGTTCCCACAACCCCAAGTTGTGGGTGCTTAGCTTCTCATGGCTAAAGCAAAACACATAAGAATGCATATAATAGACATAGTTGAGAGTTTCACTAATAACAATGAAGGAGATAGGCACCACAAGTTGCAGACCCATAAGCTTGATTGATCAACAATAAGTACAAGGCAAGATTTTCAATCCCCAAAATGGGTTTTCCAAGAGAGAAAAATAATCTACCCTATAAACCTAAGAAAAACTTCAAAATGTAATTGTGAAATGTCCACTGGTTGAACTCTCCTCAAAAACCTAACTTACGTTATATAGTATTTACAAAATAACACTAGAATGTATACATAAAAGATAGTTGGCATCTGATAAGTCTCGCAGTTACGACTCGTAGGATGACCTACGAGTCGTAGTCGGGGTATCGTATCAGGTTCTTGGCATCGTGGATTGAACTGGTATGACCCATAAGAACGAGTTGTTACTTGAACCACGACATGTATATTTGTCTTGTAGGCTTGGTCTTCAATCTTTGGTCCAACATTTTGGCTCTCTGATTCCTGCTAGGAGTCCACCTATATGAGTCGTAGTGTATATAACGACTCGTAGGATGTCCTTGTAGGAGTGAACTTCACTTGGAAGATTTCTGATTTTGTTCTATGACTAGATTTCTGATTTTGTTCTATGATTCCTGTTACGACACCACCCTACAACTCGTAGCTTGAGCTACGATGGCTCGTATGGTAGCAAAATCTGCAACTTTTCTTCAAAATCATGCCAACCTAACTTTTCTGCAAGATTAACACAAAAAAACATCAAAACACTAAAAATTCACTTTAAGAACTCACAAAATCCCTTGTTTCAGGCACCAAATATGTTGTATTTTGACAGCATATCAACATCTTCAACTTAGAATTATTACTTGTCCTGAAGCGACGACTCAATCTACACAGACAAAGAGAAATACATAGCAACTATACTAATGACATATATATCAACTCCACTGATTCAGGTACCCAACTGCTATTTTCAAAACAGGATTGAAAAATTATTGAGAAAACAGGAACATAATGAGATACTTGGCAATCCAACTATGACAAGCTAAGAAGCATCAACCATTCACAATCACTGGTATAGTCATATGCTACTCATATAGTGCAAATGCCCTCACTGGAAAGAAGTCTCTCACACTCACTCAAAAGCATTTAGATTTCGGGGACTGAGGAAGCATGCCCACTCTCACAATTGAAATTCAAGCATACTGAATAACACCATATGCTTGCCTCTATACTCATCTTCTGGCTTAGTGATAAAGTGGAGTTGGATCACTTTAGGACTTATAGGCTTGTAACATAGGTTCAGGGTGCTTTGGTATGGTAACTTTGGCAAATAGTGGCTAAAGTTATCCTTAAACCATGTTTACCAACACTTTTTGCTTTTTTAATTCAACCCTTAATAAATCCACCCTTATTCTCCTGTTCTGAACTTTTCTCGAGTGCTTTCTTTCTCTTTTTCAATTGTGCCTTGATTTCAAACTCATTTTCGATCTTTTTTCTCAATTTATGGCACTTTCCTTTTTTTCTTCACTCGGTTCATGCTTTTTTATTTCTTTCTTGTTTCCCAACTAACCACCTTATTATCATTACTTTACCACAATAAGGAGTCACCCTTAACTAAGGCTTTTAGCCTTAGATGAAGTTCACAATATCTATGCCTCAAACCAAGGCCACCAACTACAACCACCCTCAACTTAGGCCTTTGGCCTCAATCAAGGTTCACATGTTCAAGGATAGACCAGGGCCAATACCAAGGTATTTCATCAAATAAGGTTAAGTCAACAGAGGGTCAAGAAAGAATGGGTGCATGAAAAGCTCAATAGTTTGGAACAAAGGATTCACTTGCTCATCAGGTGGATCATTTAGGCCAAAAGTGGTTTCACTCAAATAACAAAGGCCTAAGAACCTTTCCATATCCACCACATCACAAAACCAATTTCAGAGTAAGAAGGCAAGTTCTGGGTCCATATAAGATATATGAATGCAGCAAAATAAGCTCACAACACACATGGCAATTGCATCCACAATCAAGTATAGACTCACAGGTCATGTTTTCAGTCTCAGCTTACCTTCACAATATCAGAACAAACATTGACAGATACTCAAAGATGTATGACCACATCAACAACTATAATCTCAAAAATTTTGAGGGTCCCTAATTTTTCATAACAAAAAGCATTAAAAGACTATATGTATATATATATGCCAAAAGATAGTAACTACTATATATCTACAAATTATCTACACTACCTAAACATGCCAATTCAAGAAGTAAATATCCACGAGGAAAAAGAACACAAGCAAGAAAACCTCGGGATCAAAATTTGGTGTAGTTATGGACCCTAAGCTACTCAGACTTCACCAAGATCTATAACTTCCCACACCCCCTTGAAAAAGTTGTGCATTGTCCTCAATGCATCAAATCAAAAAACAATAGAGAATATAGGGGTAAAATAAAACATACCTTGGGTTGCCTCCTGAGCAGCGCCTGATTTATTGTCGCGGCTTGACTTAGTCAACTTGGTTACTCAGACTTCACCAATTTCTCGAACCTTGCTCCTCTAAAATTTTGCTTTTTCTTCCACCTTGAACTTATGAATTGGACCCCTAATTTCTTTTCCAACTTTCTATCATGCTCAAAGGGTGGTGGTATAAGAATGAGGGGAATGAGTACTAGATATTGCCTGATATTTAGAGTAGAGGCTCCCAATCTAAGCTTCTTGTAGAGCGCAAGGGGCTTCAGATTTATGCTAGCACCAAGATCACATAGCGCCCTTGCGAAATCTACATCTTTACTTATGCAAGGTATGGTAAGCATCTTCTCTACTGAATCGATGAGAAAAGTATTTATGGATAGTTATTTTGAAATAGAAAGAGAGTGCTTGACCTTGCTTTCCTCCTCCTTCTTCTTTAAGTCTTTGAGGTAAAGGAGGAGGAGGCCTTGGGACGGGCTTCTACTCTTTTTGCTCTTCAACTGATTCATTGACCACATCCTTACCATACTCGTCTACTTCAACTACATCCTTATCTATAACTATTTCCTCATGAATATCTTCTACAAAAACCAGCACAGGAGGATCAATAGTACTCTTAGTACACCTACTAGTAACCTACGTACATCGTCGTTCATCTTAGAATTTTGCACTGTATCACTAGACAATGTACCACTATGATGCTGCTTAAGTAGAATCGATACCTGACTAAACTGTTGTTGAAGCTATTTAATAGCCACAGAATGAGACTCTATTTTTTCATTAATTTTTGCAATTTCTGATCTCATTTCACGTAGAGCCTCATCCCGTGTCTCAGCCTTCTTCAATAGGTGATCAAACATCTTCTCAATTCTGGAGTTGCTTGTGCCTGCATCATGTTGGTATGGTGGCGCATAAGGATCATTTCTGAAACTATCTCTACTACTCCACTCAACATATGGACCCCTGTTTTTCTCATAATAACTACCCTGGCTATCTTTGTAAGCATATTCTCTTGAATAGGTCCAATTTTGGTTACCTTGACCTTGGCGCCAATGGTCTTGATTGGACCATTGGATGTTGGGCTGAAAATCCCACATCTGGTCATCTAAAAACCAAGTGTCCTCCACATAAGATAGCTCCTCGTACATGGGCATACGTGAAGGATAATGTCGTGATTAGGGACACTCAGCACATATTTTTTTTATATGTGTCCTGGAAAGAAATAAAACAACATAAATAAAAGTAATATACAAGAGAATCTAGTAATTAATACTTGAACTAGCTAATAGTGAAATCAAATCAAAACCTAGTCGTACTACTCGGCAACGGCGCCATAATTCTTTGATGATGGTCATGCTCCAATAAGAAAGTGGTCGCTATCAATAATTAACGAAACCGAAGTTACGGTCGAATCCACAGGGAATACAGGGCTTGACTACAAGACTTCACTACTAATTTTTTCTAGTATTTATGACTACAATCTCTCTAAATGGGGGGGAGGGGGGCAGGGGTTCTTGTGATTCAAAAACAAACCAAAACAAACACTAACTATAACGCAAGGAAACACTCAATTTTGGGAACAACTTGTGAATTGTGTTCCCCATGGTTTATCGACTTGATTACCCTAGATACATAACTATAATTGGTGAGTCTCATGCAGGATGGTAACTTAGGTTCTTCCAGGCCTCTTGTGAAGGTGAAGGTCGAATTTCACCATGGCGCTTGGTTGGCCACCATGGCATGCCAACTAACCATTACCAATAGTCCCAGTCAACCTCCCCTTGGTCAGGTTTGGTTGATTGGACAAGAACACATCAATCGAATTCTGTCATCTACTTCCCTTTTCCTATTAGTCGCTACCTTGGTCGGGATCGTGATAGTAGGCAGGGTTTGGTGTTGGCCACCACCAAACAATAATAAAAATGAAGGGAAATGGATAATACATGCAAAACCCCAATCATAGAAATGTAAGAAAACTAGGTTATTTCAAGTCAACTACCCATGGTTCCCACAACCCCAAGTTGTGGGTGATTAGCTACTCATGGCTAAAGCAAAACACACAAGAATGCATATAATAGACATAGTTGATAGTTTCACCAATAACAATGAAGGAGATAGGCACCACAAGTTGTAAACCCACAAGCTTGATTGATCAACAATGAGTACAAGGCAAGATTTGTAATCCCCAAAATGGATTTTCCAAGAGAGAACAATAATCTACCCTAAAAACCTAAGAAAAGCTTCAAAATGTAATTGTAAAATGTCTACTGGTCGAACTCTCCTAAAAAACTTAACTTAAGCTATATATAGTATTTACAAATAACACTAGAATTTACGCTGAAAAGATAGCGGGTAGTTGATAAGTCTCGCAGTTACGTCTCGTATAATGACCTACGAGTCGCAGTCAAGGTCTCATATCAGATTCTTGGCATCTTGTACTGAACTGGTACGACCCATAGGTACGAGTCGTTGCTTGATCTATGACTCATATGTTTGTCTTGTAGGCTTGGTCTTTAGTTTTTGGTCCAACATTTCGGCTCTTTGATTCCTACTACGAGTCCACCTATATGGGTCGTAGTGTGTATTACGACTCATAGTTTGTCCTCGTAGGAGTGACCTTCACTTTGCAGATTTCTGATGTTGGTCTCTGATTGTTGCTACGATACCACCCTACGACTCGTAGCTTGAGCTACGGCTCGTAGGTTGGCTCGTATGGCATATACTCAGCAAAATCTGCAACTTTTCTTCAAAATCATGCCAACCTAACTTTTCTGTAAGATTAACACAAAAACACATCAAAGCACTAAAAACTCGCTTTAAGAACTCACAAAATACCTTGTTTCAGGCACCAAATGTTGTATTTTGACAGCACATCAACCATAAGTAGTCTTAACCGGTAGGAAATGAGCCAACTTTGTCATCATATCAACCACAACCCAAAAGAATCAAAACCCTTTCTAGTCTTAGGCAACCCAACCACAAAATCCATGTTAATTTCCTCCCACTTAAAAGTAAGAACCTACATATCTTTGGGTTAGGCCACTCAACCTTTGATGTTCAGCTTTGACTTATTGGTAATTATGGCGATCGGATACAAACTTAACAATATCCCTCTTCATACTGCCCCACCAAAATACTTCCGTCAAATCTCTATACATTTTCGTAAAATCGGGGTGAATAGAGTAGGAAGAATTATGAGCCTCATCTAAAATCTTCTCTCTCAAGTCATCAACATTAGGCACACACAACCTACCTTGGTACCTAAGGGCACCATCTCCTCCTTGGGAGAAAACCTCCACCGTACCATCTCTCACCAATGCCTTCAATTCTAGCAATGCGGGGTCAAGATCTTGTTGTGCCTTCACCTCCTTAATCAATGGAGATTTTGAGACATCAACAACCACTATACCACCATTTCAAACCTCCTCCAACCTAACTCCCAACCTAGTCAACTGATGGACCTCTCTAGCCACCTTTTTACCACCATCATCAACATATGCTAGGTTACCCATAAACACCCTACTCAAAGCATCAGCCACAACATTGGCCTTACCAGGGTGATAATGCACACTCATATCATAATCCTTAAAAAGCTCTAATCACCGTCGTTGTCTTAAGTTGAGATCTTTTTGGATGAATACGTATTAGAGACTCTTATGATCGATAAACACATCAACATGCACCCAATACAAGTAATGACGCGAAATTTTCAAAGCAAATACCACGACAACCAACTTTAGATCATGTGTAAGATAATTCTTTTCATATACCTTAAGTTATCTAGAGGCATAAGATATCACTTTATCATTTTGCATCAAAACACAACCCAAACCAATTCGTGAGGCATCACCATATACAACAAACCCTTCCAATCCTTTTGGTGGAGACAAGATAGAAGCGGAGACAAGCTTATCTTTCAAAGTTTGAAAACTCTTTTCACACTCATTGGTCCACACAAATTTAGTCTTCTTTTGAGTCAACTTAGTCATAGGAGAAGCAATAGAAGAGAACCCATTCACAAACCTCTGGTAGTAACCCGCTAAGCCCAAGAAGCTTCTAATATCCGATGGAATCAAAGGTCTATGCCAATTTCTAATCACTTCCAACTTTTTAGGATCCACCTTAATACCGTCCCCCGACACCACATGACCTAGGAAGACAACCTCTTTCAACCAAAACTCACATTTCTCATATTTGGCATGCAACTTCTCCTGCCTCAAGATTTGTAACATCACCCTCAAGTGATCCATATGCTCTTTCTCACTATGGGAATAAATAAAGATATCATCAATACCACCATAAACAAATCAAGGTAGGGTTTGAAGACCCTATTCATAAGATCCATGAAGACAGCCGGTGTATAGGTCAACCCAAAAGATATAACCACAAATTTTTATAGTGACTATACCTAGTCCGGAAGTCCATCTTGGGAATGTCACACTCCCTCACTTTCACTTGGTGATACCCGGACCGAAGATCAATCTTAGAGAAGTGACTAGCCCCTTGAAGTTGTTCAAAAAGATCATCAATCCTTGGTAGAGAGTACTTATTCTTGATGGTAACTCTATTAAGTTGTTGGTAATCAATGCACATTCTAAGAGAATCATCCTTCTTCTTCACATTAACACCGGTGCACCCCAAGGTGATCGGCTAGGCCTAAAAAATCCTTCTCCAACAAATCCCTCAATTGCTTTTTCAACTCATTTAACTCCGTCGGGGCCATACGGTAAGGGGGAATAGAAATGGACTGAGTATAGGGAAGGAGGTCTATACCAAAATCTATTTCCCTTTCGGGAGGAACACTGGGAAGCTTATTAGGGAAGACATTAAGGAACTCATTAATCACTAGAACCGACTCTATGGGAAGGACTTTGGACTCTACATCCCTAACCCTCACAAGATGATAGAGACACCCCTTAGAAATCAACCTTTGGGCATTAAGGCAAGAAATGAACCTACCTTCGACCACCACATCATGAAAAATCTCCAACTCAAGGACGGGTTCATTAGGAAATTGAAATTTGACCCTAAGGGTTCTACAATCAATAGAGACATAATATACATGCAACCAATCCATTCCAAGAATGACATCAAAATCCATCATAATGAAAATGAAAATGGGACAATTTCTATTAGACCATTCTAGCAATAATGGATGCACCAAAGGAAGTAGGCACTTCATATAGCTCACACAACACTTCGGGTTTAACATGAAACTTTTTGGCAACAAAGGGGGTGACAAAACAAAGAGTGGCACCTGAGTCTATCAATGAATACACATCAAAATCAAAGACTTTCAACATACCAGTGAAGAGATCGGGCACCTCATCTACCCCTTGCCTCCCTTAAAGAGCATAGAACCGATTGTGCCTTGGGGCACCACCTTGTTGACCTCCCCTTCCCAAAGGAACAATATTTGTGCCCCGACCTTGTGGACGTCCATCTTTACCCTTATGTTGATTACGAGGACAATCAATCTTCTTGTGACCCACTTCTCCACAACTATAGCAAGCATTAATGTCCCTCAAACATGGGTTATTATGGCCTCTACCACATCATGAGCGCATAGCATTAGGCTCCACACCACCACCTCCTTGGGGCCTTAGGTCGTCACTAGCAAAGCTTCTATAAGGAGCACTAAAAGACCCTTGGCCTTGATGAAACCAGCCACCCTTGGTACTTTGGAACTTTCCTTTAAAACGGGCCCTCTTGGCCTCATTACCCCTTCTCTTTCTCAACTTTTCCCCCTCCAATTGTTCAACATAAGTCATGAGGCGGGACAAGTCTATATCACCTATCAACATAGCAGCATGACACTCCTCATTCACAAAATTAGATACACCCATCACAAACTTGTTCATTCTAGACCTTGGCTCAGCCACCATTTGTGGAGCATATTTAGAGAGTTGGTTGAACTTGAGGGCATACTCCCTCACACTCATAGACCCTTGCTTCAAATTCATTAACTTCATCATTTTGGCCTCTTTTATCTCAAGAGGGAAGAACCGGTGGAGAAATGTCGCCTTAAACTCCTCCCAATGGATCACGTTGTTGTTCCCCTTCTCCTCCTTCCATTGAGTAAACCATAAATGGCCACCTCTTTGAGTAGGTAGGCTGCCAACACCGCTTTCTCCTCTAATCTAACACCCATGAAAGATAACACTTTGTACACCTCATCAATGAATTCTTGAGGGTCCTCATCCACTTTAGATCCATGAAACTCCGGTGGGTTCATCCTTATGAAATCCCTTACCCAAGAAGCCGGAGTAGGATCATGAGGGGTTTGGGCCCCTTGGTTAATTTGATTAGTCATAGCTTGAGCTAATATGGTAATAATATCTCGGAACTCTTCATGAACCGGTTGTTCTTCGGGTGTATGAGCACTATTTCCTCATAGGATAGGCATGATCTAGCATAGCAAAGAACATTCATTAGGGGAAAGCCTTACCTTAACTTCTATAGCACGACATGGATCAAAAACAAGGGAAACATCTCCTAAAATGCCTCACAGCCTCTTAGTCATAGTTGTGGTGCACTTTACAACCATGAATAAGACTCTAATCAATGCGATGTGTTGGATGCCGAGGACCATTAACAACCAAGTGGTCTGAAACCAAGTTTGTCACGACCTAAGCCTAGGGCCTAGACGTGACACGGTGAATGAGAACCCAAAGGGACCCCAAACAAACCTCTTAGCATATGATTTACACATCCTTGGTCATGAAAGTAATTAAACAACAATAAGAGAATAGAAATAAAGATAAAGGGACTAAAGGAAGTCTTTCACATCATAAATCATCAAAGGAGACAAAGCTCGACACATAAATACATAACTTGTCCAACAACACCTCTAACTTAGATTAGGCGGGGGCCAAGACAACGTTTTGGGCTCATCCTCATAGTCATAAGCATCTAAACAAAGAGAAAAAGTCTTTACATAACATAGGATCAATAGTTATTGTCCTTGGAGTTGAGGAAGCACCAAGTTTGCTTAAAAAGATAGTACTAGCCACGTGGAGGAGGATGATCAAGTGGAGCTCCGGTTCCTATATGGTAATATCATGTAGGCATAGAGTACACATTAGTACGTTTGAATGTACTACGTATGTAAGATGCAATGCATCAAGAGATAGGCAACATAATCGAAATGCATAATTAGGCAATGGATGAGCATGTAGCAATATGACATGCTTGAATGATGCTTGAAGTAAACATGCTTATATAGAACATATTACATGTGTAGTAAGAGACAATCATTATAGAATCCAAGGATTACCACCCCCTTGGAGAGGCGATTGAGGTATCAACCCCTCTATTAATTGATAGTTGTCACACCCTACCATCCATGGTGATTGAGGCATAGCACCCCTTCAACAAGGTATGATCAATAGATATTTTTCAAGAAATCAACACAGATACATATTTATTTCATCATCATAAAGCCAATTAACTCATAAGTCATACAATAGACCTCCAATAACTCAAGAATCCTAAACCGGATATTTTATCAAACACTTGGTAAGTGTGTAATTAATTCAAAATCATGCAATTCAAAAGTGAATCATGTAAGAATACTTAATGTAAATCAACCCACCAACACTTGGTAACTGCCTCATGCAAGATACATTAAAACCCTTCATCAAATCGCACCATACAACATAGATTCGTAGCTCAAAACATGCTTAAACAATCCATATTTCATGAAAACCCCAACATGGTTTATAATCAAATTTATATAAGAATACCCATCAGTAAATTAACTTAAAAACATGTTATTTATATAAAAAGGAAGGTTGGGCACCATGGATGAAAGGACCCAATAGTTGAAACCCACATACCTCAACTTTAGAGATTCCCTAGATAAAAGTTGGAATGAGAACTAGAAGCTTGAGTGAATTCCTTGAGATCCTGAATGAGTTTGGACACTTAAATTTGAGTGAAATATTTGGCTAAGTGTTAGAGAGGGTTTTGGGGAATGTCTTGTATGGTATGGGGTTGAAAAATGACTAAATATAGGTGTTTTTACGCATGGGAAGGCTCAGGCCCAAGACTCAAAGGCCTTGGACAGAAACAACAAAATTGGCAAAAAAAATATATAGGTCCGCACCCTGGCCACGTCGTGTCAGGGGTACGAATCGATTCTGGCAATCGAAAATTTTGGAAAATGAAAATACACTTATACAAAACTTCTACGCCGAGCACACGCAATGGAACCGTAGACAGTCAAGTGAAATCCAATCCACGAAATAATTTGATCTATGGTTTTGATACGATTTCAGGGTTAGACCCATTTGCCACTCAATTTTGCCCGTTGATCACGAATATGAAGTCAGATTTTTGATATCACTCACGATTTTTGAGATATATGGAAATTATGATTATAAACATTTTCGAGGCACATTTTCGGGCACTTTTTTTGGGCGTTTCACTTACCCTTATTTGAATGCAGATAGGTCACATAAACTTAAATTAGTGAGTGTTGACACCCAATTTTGATCTTCCATAATATAAATTAATTATTGAGCTTCTAATTTTAACAATTTCAAATAATTAGCTTTCAAAAATGCAAAAAAATATTTTTCGAGTGATTTTTTTTAGGGTTTTAATCTTTTAATTTGAATTATGTTTTTATATTATATATTATATACATTTATTTCAAGGGTTAATAGTTAAATATTATATTTTCATTTTCATCTTTTGAACACTTTAGTTTAATTATTTTAGAATTAATTACTTCATAGTTAAATTAATTATTTTTAGGTTGTTAATATTTAAAAGCTCTTTAATTACTTTGTATTAATTCATCTCGTGGTCAAATTTAAAAGTTCTTTAATTAATTTGTAGTAATTCATCTTGTGGTCAAATTGTTCAATTAATCACATTTTAATTGATCATATTTGCAATTCCTGATGGCTATTTCCTCAATTTGGTTTCCCACCCATTTAACCCATTTTTTTGAGACCATTTTGGTCTATTTGGGACCAATTTCTTGGCCCAAATCAATAGAAAACCCAGCCCAAGTCCCACTTGCCAACATATCAATACAAAAAACACCCATATACCTACAATACATATACTCCCAAAACCAGCGAATGTCACGCGCCCCCAAATTCTTTTGTTCCTCCTTAACGCTCTCACACGCACACAACTCATCTCCTTTCTCCAGTGAACCCGACAAACTTTTCCCCAACGTCTCTAACTCCCGTCTATGGCCTTCAATCCACAATTAACGGTTAGAAGTGGAAGACATGATGATTCCCAAAGATTTGAATTCAAAATTTCAATCCGAAAAGGTCCCAATCTGATCTCTATCTCAGCCCCAATTTCCGGATTTCACCCAAATTTTTGAGCTATATAAATCCCTCTTACTCCATTGTTAGGGCAGCGACATTCATTCTCAAGAACACTAAAAACTCCTACTTTGAACTCCTACTTTGATACTTAAGCTAATTTCCAGCGAACTCATACAACTTCGAAGCCAAATTTGCTGATTTCGTAACCAAGTAAGCATATACGAGGTTATGTTAGCGGTGGTGGGAATTCTCGTCTGAGTTTGTCTCTTCCCAGTTCCTGCTCCATAGAAGGTAAAACTCTCGTCTCGCTCATCTTGGTTTTGTTTTAAGTATCATATGATGTGTTCGAATATGAAAAAATCTTGAAGCTATTTCGAAATCTTTCTTGTTTATGTTGAGTTCTTGTTTTAACTGGAAATGCCCTGTTGTGATGAGTTGATGCTAATTTATTGTTGTTATCGCATTCATTAATTGTTAAGATGTCTTCCAGGATCGTAAAGCCATGTTTAAGTGTTGAGGATTTTGATTAAATATCGATTTTGTGTTTCTGGTGTCTAAGTTGATGTCAAGCCTTTCCAATCTCAAGCTATCATTGTCTCACAGTCTCATGCTAGTCATGTCTCTAATTGAGCTTAGCTCCTCGATGAAAAGCTTTAAACCCATACGAATTTTTGCCTACTATTAAATTGCTAAGAATCTGAGTTTAGTTGAGATAATTGGTACCTCTCAAATGCTAACCGTAGCTGTCTTCTTTGGTCATTTCTGTTTTTTTTTAAAAAAACTGGCCTTTGACACGAATGTGTCTTAAAGTTTGTCTTCATTGCTATGACTGTTGTCCCCATCCCTATCAGCTCGGCTTTCTGTTAGAGGAATACAACTTATATTTTCTTTGGTTTATCCCTGGTCTTGACTTGTTTATTAATGTTTGGGACTTCAACAGTTTTTGAGTGTTAATTTCATGTCTTTAGGTCATATTACTATGTGTATATAGCTTGTTAGTGAGCTGATTGGTCATTTCTGCTTTCATTGTTTGATACCTTTAAAATCTAAATTTTTTACCATAAGATTATTGTACGAGGTCTCGATTGTCTTAATCTGCGGTTCATTCGAGCCTTTACTTGTGTTGGTATTCCTTTCCTGATGAGTTTAGTTAGATTGACACGGAATCGGTAACTAGTCATCTATACAGTGTTGATATGAGTAGGCTGTGTATGGGATTATTCTAATACAGTGACTAAACTGGTAAAATTTCATCCATTTTTGTTCTTTTGACTTGGTGCATTCTCATAAGGATCATATGAATCCAAAACTGGAATTCCCTTCTTCTTCATTATTTTTCACGTAATTAAGTTTGAGTTCGTTTCTATGTTCTGTGCATGATAATTGGGTCTGGTAACAATTTCACTTGAGTCTTGTTCATGCATTCATATGTGCATCACTGTTGGTTCTAGTCCAATGCTCACTCGAGTTGTTGACGTCAAGAATAAGCATCTTTGAGATATGGAAGATAATTGATTCATTGTAAGCACAATTCGCCTAATCTGGGTCATGTAGTCACTGCGTTTCAGCATCTAAATACATTCAATAATAATATATTCATAAGATGTCACATATGAACAGGAGGATTTGATCTTATACAGGCCACCTGGTTGTTCCCCTATATCTATAGCAATTAGTTTTCACTCGCTATTTTCTCTCAGTTAATAATATTTTCATAATGGTAGAATACCAATCCCTCTCTATTACATAATTAAATATATTGTCACATTGTTCTATGTTTACGAATAGAGTTGAATAATATATACTTCATGCCGCGCCCACGCTTCATTTTGGCTCTAGAGTCGCAAAGGAATTGCCCGTGTAATTTAGGTTTTTTTTTCTTTTCTTTGAAATATGGTTTTTTCTTTTTTCTTTTTCTTTTTTTTTTTTTTTTTTTGAATATGATATCAGTATTTCAAAGTTTATTGATAATTTGCTCTTTTACGTTTAGACTCAATTCGCTGGAAATGTTACATTATGTTATCTTGCGTGTCTTATTAGAGATTTTAATTCCCCTCCGCTCTTATTGGATGTGATATTCCTTTATATGTACTATTAATCTCATACCCCCTCTCCTAATATGTCCTAAAGAATATTTATTAGGAACAAACTATTAGTTAGCCAATTGCTCATGTTTTATTTTATTCAAAAGGGCTTGCAGTTATCATTGAAACGCATTTTGAAATAAGCTTAGTGTGTATCTTGTATGACATTTGCACATCTCATATTCGAAATAATACATAGGATGTCTAATTTTACTTTACTTTATATTTGCTTTATTCAATCTCATGAAATTTGAATGGCTTACTAGTCCTTCTTTTCTCCTTATTTGCATGAACACTTTGGGAGCTGGAGATTTTGTTTTTGGAACTCACTTTGGCCCAATATATGGGCCAGCAGCTATTAGGATCATCAACACGCTTAGAGTCTTGTAAGTTAGGAGTCAACGTTTCTTTGTTTTCTCCGTCACCGTTCAATTACATTTCTTTCATGCATAATATTTTCTTTATATGAATGTGGATACATTCGCTAGCTTTGTTTCATTTTGAGGATTATTTTGTGATTAGTATTATTTGCTAAGGAATCTAGTATTGATATTTGTAGACTTGGACAAATTTTATAACCATTCAAAAGCCCTTTTGAAATAAGTACAAAAAATTATCTTAAATACTATTTTTGTATTTCCAACTAATTAAAGACTTAAATAACCACTTGTAGGAATAAATTATCTATCGTGATAAATATTGACCTTATATTTTATAAAATCAGGACAATCATAGAATGGACTCCACAGTTAAGACACTTAAGGTTTTAAGTTGATTTTCTCAAATATAATATACTATTTTTATTTGGGTCATTTTAAATCTTTTAATGGATTTTTCTTCGAACAATAAAATAAAATGCCTTTGAGAATTTTACATTTCTTCGACTAATTTCTTACAAATCGTTATATCTTTTCTAAAAATAATAACTAAAGTACTACACTATTTTCTTAATATATAACTTTTTGAGGTTCAAGATTTTTCTTAACAGGTTCGATAATACAAGGTATGTACGTGTATACGTCATATGCGAGGTACATATTTTATCTTATTTTTTATACTTGGTATATCATTT
Organism: Solanum medicagineum; assembly: GCA_026153255.1. Taxonomy (NCBI): domain Eukaryota; kingdom Viridiplantae; phylum Streptophyta; class Magnoliopsida; order Solanales; family Solanaceae; genus Solanum; species Solanum medicagineum. The sequence continues at coordinate 16,791,317 of JAPFFP010000103.1, read as the reverse complement.
TTTACCAGTCACATTATTATTCCTATTTTATATCCATCATCATTTTGCGAGTGATCTTTATTTATAGATAAATATATTAAATTTTATGCCCTACCATATTTTAGCACAATATATATAGTTATTGTCATTTTACCGTACACATAAGAACTCCATATATTTTTGATAGCACACATAAATACATTTTTTTTTATTTTACACACATACACGAACACCAACTTTGCATAATTTTCATTTTATTTTATGTTATTTTAGTTATTTATTTTATTTCAAAATTGTATCTCATTTAATTTTTACTCAAATTATGTGTATTATTATATATCTACCCAACATTATCCCATTTCATCCTTCATATGGATTTTGTAAATAAAAGTGATTTATTTTCATACCTACTCTTTCCATGAATCGTTTATGATAAATTTTATAGGTTTTTTTATTCTACATGATCTTAAACATGAGTTTATATTTTTCTAATATATAAATTTTCGCATATTTCAGGTTTATCTATTTATTATATTGGTTATTTATTTATTTATTTTATTTTTCTTGAATAAAAATAATAATATAGTAATATTAAAACTTTTTCACGGATATTATGATTAATACATATGACATATCTTGTATTTTGTTCCAACTCAAATTAATCAATATTTTTTGTCACTAATTTTGAGAATAATAATTGAATAATTTATCACAAATTTGTTTCCTAAGCTAAGTTTGAGGACTATCTTCGGATAGGCTCCGAGGGATGCCTAACACCTTCCTCTCGAGTAACCAAAACTCTTATCTAGAATTGTACTAGTTTCGCAAATAGAGTCTACATTTACATTTTTCTTAAATTGGTTTCCTAATATTTTCCTTAAAATTAGGTGGCGACTCTAAATAATTTTTCAACCCAAGAGCACAGCCACAGGATGTTGCGAGCTATTTCAATCGATTCAAAAATGGGGCGCGACAGTGAGAAATACATGATGTCATACATAATTAAAGTATTAATATTATTGGATGAGCAATACATCACTTTACATAAAAGACTATTTTATTATGCAGGGAACATTGGTAATCATAATGTAGACCACCTTACACACTTGTAGACATCATCATGTACCTTTAGGGGAAAATACCATGTGAACTTGTGAACCAATGAATCATAAGAACTCTAAATCACCTTTGGACATAACATAAAGGAACCATTTAATTTATCATAAGAGGACCTCTTAGGGACATGAGGAGAACTTGAACATATGTGATAAAATCATTTGAGTTCTTAAAACGATGAGATATATGAATTCGAAACACCATCAATACTAGTAAGCATATTTGGACCTTATGATAAGGAACCATCATAATCATCATAAGAGAATATCTTGGGGACATGAGGGGAATATGAGCATATATAAGAAAACCACAGATCAAGAGTAACATATACCATAAAGCTTTGGGGAGTTCGTAAAAGATAGCGAGAGAGATCATAATCAACATAAACCATGTGAGCTAATCCATGGAGTCTCAATGTTTCCCCTACACCGGAGGAAAGGGGGAAGTCACTTGCCAAGGTGAATCTCTAAGTGCCTAAGTGGATCCACTAAGCCTTGTGTGAATCGGGTACTCGCCTCTAGTTCTCGAACTCGGGTACTCGCTTCAAGCTCGGACTCGTGTACTCGCCTCAAGCCTTCATATTTAGGGTACTAGACTCTTAGGGATTGGGTAATCACCTCTAATCCCTTTACCTATGGTGGCACATAGTTTTAGAACTTGGGTAATCGCCTCTAGTCCACTCGGTGCTAGGTAGTCTCTCACAAGAGTAGGAAAATCATAGTTCATAGTATCGTATCATAAAATCATTCCAAGTCATGTGGGAGGGCTACTTTTCCAATCCCTAGCCCATTAATATCATAAAGTCGAAGTCATAAGATAGCTTCTTAACCATTTCTTAGATGGGAGATCCTCCACCATAATACATTCATTCATTAAGTAGATGGGAGATCCTCTACCATCAATATTCATTGATAAGAAACTTTCATAAGTCAATAATAAACATAGAATGTCTCATAAGCCTTCATTTCTCATTATTTAGACATCATACCTCAAGACATATAGTGAATATCATTAATTTAAATCATTCTTAAACAACCCATCACAATCGTACATATCATCTTTCAAAACATGGACATGGAGACATGACATTCATCTCATACAATCCTCATCTTCATAGTATCTCATGATATAACAACATTTATAGCTTTGAATGTCATAAACTAGCTCATCAAACCATCATATCATAATATCAAATAAAGGGTTTTATATCATTCATAACATTTATAACATTTTCATGAACTCAGCATGCTTAATTTCCCTTCAGCATTAACAACATTCATAAATCACAAGTCCTACCATAAAGTTTTCATTACATAAGAGATTTGCCACAAAACTTAGTAAAAACATGGTGGGTGTATGTATTTAAGCTTAAAATAATAGAATTCAAGAGTAAGGAACATGAGAGGGGTAACTTAAAGTCATTTCAAACAACTCACCAACATACTTGCAAAACTCAAATTTGGGTGTCATGAAAACCATTTCAAAATTTTCATAATATTTTTAAGTCTTTCAAGAGGCCATAGCTTAAAAAGCTTTAATGTAATAAGCATATCATAATCTCAATCATTAGCAGGAGCTCATGCATCAATAAATCAAGATTCAACAAATTTTCAACATTTTTCATGTTATGGAGTGATTATAGAAAATACCCAAGAAAAATTAGTTATTAGAATCAAGAAATTTGATACAAATAGTTTTGGTGCTCCATGGGTGAAAGAACCCATGGATGAAAGACCCACATACTTTAATCTTGGAGTTTTCTTGAAGAAGTACTTAACGAAAACTTAGGGTTGAATTGGGTGCTTGAAATCCAAAACAAGTTCCTCAGATTGTTGAATTTTAATGGGATAGTTGATGATGTTTTGGATAGAATTTTGAGAGCTTTTGGTGTGAAAAATGGCTAACGAATGAAGGTTTTTTGTCTATATAGGTAATTGGGTTATTATCTAATTGCCCCCAAGTGAAAAGGAAGGTTTTTCGAAATTCTGAATTAGGCCGCGACAGGTCCGCATCATAGCCTGGTCGCACACAACTATTCTATTGGTTTGTGAATATTCACCGAAAAAAATATTTTTTGGCAAGGGAAAAATATATCTTGTAGGTAACCATTTTCCATTAAATTTTGTCCTCTGAACAAGAATATAAAGTCAGATTTGCGAAATTCTACATGGATTTTGAGATATTCAAAAAAAATGCATCATAGGGTCTTCCGAGCTACGTTGAGGAGTGTTACAGTTTGTATGCGACTGAACCAATTTGTTTCAGCATGCAATAGGGACCAAAGTAATTTTCGTCGAGTTTGTGGTGGTGCTACAAACGAAGAGAAAGTTGTTTATAAGACTTGATCTTCACAAACGCCCAATCACCAATTTCCAACTGCAAATTTGTTCGACGAGTACCAACATACGATTTTCATATGAATATGAGCCTTGGACAAGTTTTTCTTAACTATCACCAAAACATTATCTCTCTTCAGCATGTACTTCTCGACTGTGTCATCCGCAGCACTACCTAACACGTGCCAAGAAACAATACGAGGCTCATGCCTATACAATACCTAAAATGGTGTCACTCTTGCAGATGAATGAAAAGTAGTGTTGTACCAAAATTTAGCCCACGGTAGCATTGGTACCCATTTATGAGGGCTTTTCGAAACAAAACACCGAAGGTTAGCCATCAGTTTGCGGGTGATACGTTGTACTCATAGCAAGAGTGGTGCCCTATAGCCGATTAATTTCCTGCCAAAAAGAGTGAAGAAATCTTCGCTATCGAGTACAACAACTCATGGAGGTTCATATAGCTTAATAACATTAGCAACAGAATGCGCTATGAAGTTGGATGCCAAGGGAATAAAATGCCCATATTTTGACAAGTGGTCTACAATAGTCATGATTGTGGCCTTCCCTTTAGAACTCAGAAGACAAGCGATGAAGTCCATAGCGATCTTCTCAAACACCACAATTGGTATAGACTGTGGTTGTAGTAGGCTTGCGGGCCTGTGATTCCTATCCTTCATCTGTTGACAAACTTGACAAGCAGTCATAAAAACTTTCATGTCTCGTCGCATATGGCGTTAAAAAAAATTGGATGAGAGACGATGAAAAGTACGGGCGATTCCGGCATGCCAACCAACAAGAGAAGCATGAAATTCCTATAATAGAAGAATGCATATAGGGGAATCAGAAGGGATAACCAGTCTGCCTTTGAAAAATAATAACTCTTCACGAAGGACATAATCAGAGTATATAGCAGGGTCATGCTCAATGCCACGCTTAATGGAAAACATTTCACGACGAGATTGGGTGGCCACTCGAATTTCATCAATCCAGTCAACAATGGATAAGGTATGAAGTCCCCTCGACAGGTCGAGAAGTGCATCAGCTGCCTTGTTAAGCTTTCCAGGGTGATACACAATACGAAAATCAAACCCAACCAACTTTCCTAGCCATTGTTGTTGCTCGGGTGTCTGAATAACTTGATCTGCCAGATTTTTGAGTGATTGTTGGTCAGTAACAATTGTAAAAGGCTGTCCAAGTAAATATTACCTCCATTTACTAACTATTTGAGTGAATGGCATACATCTCACGATGGTAGGTTGATGCCTTTTGCATTCTAGGACACAAATTTTGTCTATAAAATACAATAGGATGTCCTCTCTGAGATAGGGCTGCCCCTATACCAAGACCAGAAGCATCAGTTTTCACATTAAATTCTTGTGTGAAGTGTGGTAATACCAACACTATAGTGCAACTCAGCTTGTCCTTCAAAGTCTCAAAAGCCAATTGCGTGGCATCTCCCCACCTAAAAGGCTCCTTTTTTAACAAATCAGTAAAAGGACTAGTAATTATGGCATATTGCTTAATGAAGTGTCTATAATATCCTGCAAGCCCTAAGAAACTCCACATCCTTTTAATGTTAGTTGGAACTGGCCACTATTTTAGATGGGCCAACGGCTAAACCCTTATTGGAAATGACATGACCAAGACAATTGACCTGAGGCTGCCCAAATAAGCATTTAGAACATTTAGCCACCAATTTGTGCTCACGGAGAATCTGGAGAACTTGAGTTAACTGTTGAAAATGATGTTCCCAAGTATGACTATGGACAAAATATCATCAAAGAACACCAAAACACAATGACGAAGCAATGGCCGAAAGATGGAATTTATTGTAGCTAGAAATGTAGAAGGAGCATCAGACAAGCCAAATGGCATCACAAAAAATCCGTAGTACCCTTCATGAGTGCGAAAATATATTTTTGCCATGTCCTGAGGAGACGAACACGTATTTGATGGTATCCAGAGAGCAAATCCAGCTTAGAAAAGTAAGTTGCACCATGTAATTCATCAAAAAGTTCATCAATAGTTGGAACAGGGAAGCGTTCCCTCACAGTTATGGCATTCAAAGCACGATAGTCTACACAAAATGGCCACGTGCCATCTTTCTTATGGACTAATAAAATCGGGGAAGAGAAAGGACTAGTGTTAGGCTGGATGATACCGTCTGCAAGCATATTAGCAACTAAATGTTCCATTATATTTTTCTGAAAATGGGGATACCTATAGGGCTTAACATTAATTGGCCCTGACCCAAATTGAGATGGATAGCATGATCCCATTCGCTTGTCAAAGGTAACCCTTGAGGTTTGCAAAACACATCTGCATAGGGAGTCCAACTACTAGGGAGAAGGAGGCAGACCCGGACTCTCGTTTGTCACTAATTGGAGGCAAAAGTAAGAAGACACCGCCTTAGTCTCATAAAGTCGCCTTAACATGTGTAATTGCACCGGTTGAGCCTTATTTAAAGCCTCTCCAATCCAACTATACTTTTGTCTCTTGAGGTAGAACTCAAAGAGACCACGAGAGTAATCTTGTAGAATTAAGCCTAACAAACTCAACCATGATACGCCAAAACAATATATGTGCCTTGAATATAAAGGGAATACAAGTCAAGCACAATATCACATCCTTGGATCGACAAAGGGACTTATCATATCACCCCATCACAGTGAAGATGCTGACCACTGCCAACCACCACTGAAAAGAGAGATGTTGGCTCAACAGACAAATTTAGAAATTTGGAAATCCGTGCTTGTACAAAGTTATAGTGCTCCCCCTATCGACCAATACCTGCACTATGGAACCTCGGACATGGCCAGTATAGCTAGAAGCACCACTAGACAAGGCGTGATAAGAAATAGTGGAATTAGCTTGAACCTCCAAACATTGTAGTTCTTCAACTATGAAATCCTCAAGACAAAAAAGTCTGGTAACTCAATAGAAGAATCAGAAGACTCCTCCAAAAGAAGTAACTTAGGAAGTGTCTTGCATTTGTGTCTCACAGTGTATTTCTCATCACAATTATAGCATAGTCCTTTGTCACATCTAGCTTGGAGCTCAGAGGCCGTGATACGTTTAAACGGAAGTTTGGAAAAGCAGATGGTGTAGTAATTGGTTTAGATAGAGGCAACGGAGGCGAAGCAGTAGGTTGAGTCCGTGCAAAAGCAAGATGAACCAGAGTTTTTGCATAGTTTGATCATGCCCAAGTTGCATCTCTCTTTGAGGATAAAGCGGTCGTTGTCAAATATAAAATCTAACCAAGGTTAGGGTCGAATCCCACAGAGAATTCGAAGACTCACAATGAATTAACCTATGCAATTCAAGTAATTAACAACTCGATTCCTCGAAGGGGGGTTTGCAATGTTCAACAAGAAAATAAACTAAACTAATATCGCAAGAAACAATCAATAATGGAGAGCAACTTGGGTATTGTGTTCCTCATGATTCACCAACTCAATATCCCCGGGCAACCCAATTTCTCGACTAGAGTATAGCATGCAGGACGGTAATTTAAGTTCACCAAGCCCTTTGGTCAAAGGTGAGAGGTGAATTTCACTATGTGACTTGTCCCATCTCCATAGTATGCAATACTAACCATTATCCATAGTCCTAGTCAACCTCCCCTTTGTCTAGTTCGGTTGATTAGATGAGAACACATCATTGAATCTTGTTAATCAATCTCTTTTCCTATTCATTACCACCTGGATCGGGAAGGTAACACTAGGCAAGTTCTAATGTTGGCCACCACTAGAAAACATGCAAAACAAAGAAAATTGATTAACACATGCAAATACCTATTCCAAAAATTTCAAATTATCCGGGTTTATATGGTTAGATCTTCATGGTTCTCACAACCCTAAGTTGTGGATTATCAACTCATGTTATCGGTAGATGAAGAAATTATGAATTGAGAAAACATAATTAAATACTTGCCCAATTGAATTGAAGAATAAGCAAATCCAAAATTAATTGAGAATCACAATTTCTCCGAAATTGAGGTCTCCAAGTACAAAACCCTAAAAGTACTTTCTAATGACGTTTTCTACTGTACTCCCTTGAAAAATGACCTAAATAGTACTATTTATAATAATTACAATTAAGTCCTAAAAAATAGAAAAACTTGTCGGCGACTTTCTATGACAGGTCCTTACGACTCATAAAGTGATTTATGAGTCGTAATCGGGGTCTCGTATTCAAGTTCTTGAATCTTGGACTTCACTACCACGAATCCACTTTACGAGTCGTAGACTAATTCACGACTAGTATTGCACTCTCGAAGACTTATCTGCATCAATTGGTCCTTCACTGGAAATCTTCACGAAACCTCTCTATACGACTTATAGAGTGATCTACGACTCGTATAAAGGTCTCATATAGCTGAACTTCAGAAATCATACTTCACTGAAATTTATCACAAAACCCTCCTCAACGGATCATAGAGCATCTACAACTCGTATAATGCTCTATGATCCGTAGAGGCTCTCGTAAGTCGTCCAAAGCCAAAAAAGTCTACAATTTTGCCCTAAAGTCATGCCAATCTGCTTTCCTGTAAAACTAAACACAAAAACACATAAAAACCATAAATGTCGTGTTGAGAACACACATAATCCTAAGGCTTAGGTATCAAAAGTGTTGTATGTTTGATAGCACATCATAGTTCAACTTATGCTCATGCATATAGGCTAAACGTATGGCCTCTTCTAAGGATGTGGGCTCTCTAATAGCGACTTCATCCTGAATATCCAATCGGAGGCTCGAAATAAACACTTAACCGAGAACTCATTAGGCAAGTGTATTGTTTCATTAGAAATAGCCTCGAATCAAGCTCGAAACTCCACCATATTTGTATAAGCTTTGAAAGTCTTCCCTCTGACGAGCGCGAAGACATATCCTGAAATCAAAGGCAAAGCTTCTCAACAAAGTGCGGCCAACCCAAGAGTTGTTTGTTGCGAAACATCCAATGATACCAGTCAAGGGCTTGACCCTCCAAATAAAATGACAGCAATGAAATTTGATGAATTGGTAAGATGGAATAAAACTCAAAATAACACTCAGCTTAAAACAACCATGCCTCAACACTTTGACCATTAAAACGACTAAGTTCCACTGCTGCTGGTTTATGTCAGACCGTGAGTGGACCAGAAGAGTTAGATCCTGGAGATAAACACACATCCACTTGTCGTGGACGAACAAGGTCAACACCGGCGGATTGAACAACCACCGTTGAGATAAATCCTGCACCAGTTTACTCAAGTCGAAGAACTCGTAGCGATATCTGTTTGCGTAGGGACATCCATGGAGTCCAAATCAATGAAAGCACGAATTGTAACAAATGTCAACCCAATTAAAGAAATAGTAGCACTCTTAATTTGATTACTCAAGCAGAACAATTACACTGAGGAAATTAATAGTTCAATTCAAAAAGAGATAGCTAATATAGTAGGAAAAGATATTGTAACAATGAAAAAGAAGGGGATGAGAGAACATTGAAGAAATAAGATGAGAGAAGAGAATGTTGCTATCACTTCTTTCTTTCCCACTACTCGGCTAGAGCTCCTACATATAACAACCTTGTCTCACTCACGTTCTTGTCCTCCCTTTAGCCTATGACATAGTCTAGTAGCTTTTTGTTGGGTTGTTTAATTTGCTGGCTTCTCCTAATTGTCCCAGGCCTACTCACAATTCCCCTACGAACTTGGGCCTCAAATACTTGTGCTATACATAACATCATCATCGACCTGATAATCAGGCACGTAAAGCTTTAGAGAATTGGAGGTAGCAAAAAGACTACACCTTTTGGCCCTCTATCCTATTTCCAGTAACAAGTCATTTGTGGCGCAAAAAAATATACCAATTTAAAAAGGCTAGAATATTACATCTTTTTTATTTCCAAAATTCTAAAGATATAAAAATACATATTGTCTTCATCGTCGAAATGCTGATATGTTTGTGCTAATTTGGAGCTATCTCCTCTTTTTCCTTAATTATCTTGAACTTCTAACTTAATTAATGAATACAATATATTATGTGATGACGGTAAATAATGTAGAAAATAAGAATACCAACATTACGACTTTATGCTAACAAATATGGACTTGTGATTAATTTAATAATCGATTATTTTTTATTACTTATTTATTTATTTTTAAAAAGAATGTAAAAAGTGATAATTGTAATTTCAATAACAAAATATGTAATTTTAGTAGTGATTATAGAAACTCTATAGCGACGGAAAAGAAGAAGATTTTTTTCAATATGGTCGTAATAATAAAAAAATAGTAGTGAAAGAGGTAATTTTATAAATTATTAATTTAGAATTTCTTGAAGACACTGAAGGCTAAGAGTGGCTTTAAATTTCAGCCAAGATGCCAGAAACAATTGATTATCCAATTCAGTTTTGCTGATGACTTGTTACTGTTTATTAGGGGTGATATACAGTCGGTGAAAATGGTGTATGAATGCTTCCAAGAATTTTCCAAAGTGTCAGGACTAACAGCAAACCAAACAAAGAGTAGTGTGTATTTTGAAGAAGTGATAGAAGAACACCAAGAAGATATCTTACAGTTCACTGGTTTCAAAAAGGGCATGTTGCCTTTCAAGTACTTGGGAGTGCCTTTGAGTCGGAAGAAATTAAACTGATAATCAACCAATGCCAGCCACTAATTGACAGGATGCTACAAAGCATTCAATCTTGGACTGTGAATTTTCTATCTTATGCAAGCAGATTATAGCTGATACAAAGTGTATTGATCTTAATTCAAAACTTTTGGTCACAAATATTTCTCATGCCAAAGAAAATACTGCAGCAGGTGGAAACCATATGCCAAAAGGTTCCTGTGGAATGGAGAGGTACAGAATAGAAGGAAAACACTTTAAACATTATTTTAACTCAAAGTAGCAGTTGACCTCAACATAATGGACATACAGACTTGGAATAAGGCTGTAGTAATCAAACTTTTGTGGAGTTTGGCAAACAAGAAGGATAAATATTTGGGTGCACACATACTATATAAAGGGAAGAAGACCACAAGAATCACAAGTTAAACAAGCATCTTGAATAGTAAGGAAAATACTGCAAGGTGGACAGTGGCTTGAGGATAAAGATGTGAAAAAAGAAGAGCTCCTGAAAGCTAAGATATACAACATTAACTCAACATACAAGAAGCTAAGAGGAGAATATAGTAAAGTACCACAGAAGAGGGTGATATGCGACAATCTTGGGAAACTTAAGTGGACCTTCATACTATACCTGGCAATACATGAAAAACTATATATAAAAGATAGGCTGAAAAAATGGGGAATACTCACAAATCAAAGTTGCTCAATATGTAATAATGCACCTGAAAGTCATCAACACTTGTTCTTCGAATATATTAAGTCGAGCAGGATCTGGAATAAATTGTTACACTGGATGACCATTGCAAGAGAAAGCAAAGGATGGAATGAAGAAGTAGAATCGGCAACAGTTCATGCATCAGGAAGAACACCGAAGGTGGAGATATATAAAATTGTATTAACAACAAGAGTTTACTTTGTTTGGTAAGAAAGAAACAGTATAATCTTTAGAAAGACAAGGCGAAATGCAGAAGTGATTACCAGACAATGTATACAAGAGATTCACTGTAGGAGTAGCATATGTCCTAGACTGGTTGATCATATGAATAGTCTAAATTACTACTCATAGCCTAAAAGAGCTCTGAGATTGGGACTATGTCCAATTCCAGAGTTTCAAAGTTGTACAAATTGACATATCTGATAATAGAAAATAATTACTAAAAAAAAAAAAAGTAGATGCTCAAAATGATGAATTAGAAGAAAGGAGGATCAAAATTGGGTGTCTTTTTCTCCACTTATACTAGATGCATTGTTAGATCTTAGAATAAATTTGGATTATATCAATTTTATAATAGATTAATGTAATAAGCACGATTTCATACCACGTGTCATTACAATATGTTGATTTAATAAAAGGATCAATATGATCATGCGTATTAAAAGCAACATACTATATATTTAGTCAAATCTGATGTATATGTCTCGTGTACAATTAACATGTTCTTACCAATAAAAAAAAAGTCAACTTCAATTTGATTGACCGAAAATAATTGTCCTATCACAACCCTAGGCATAGTTTAATATCACCCGTCAAACGACGTGATGATCAAGTCAAAAGGACAATCAAGAGAGAAGTTGTAAATAATTCTAAGAAACAATGGCAAATGATAATTTAGTTGGTAGTGCTTGCTTAATGGTATCATTTCATCTCTATTATTCCATATGGTCATTCGTTGTAGCTTCTGGAATACTCTTCAGGTGTGCAAGCCTTTTTCAAAATTTTCGACTTTTCAATACTTATGGCTAAATTCATGTTAAGTGTTATTTTTTATTTGTTTTTATACAAAGATTAAAAATAAATTTAAATTTGTAATTTAAAATAATTATAATTTTTTGAGTGGCTATAAATTATTTCACCAAAAATAAAATAAAAATTTTAACATAAATTATTATTAAATATAATTTTTTTTTAAAAAAAAAAGACCTAAAAAAGATAAGACATAAATTGAAACATTCCATAATCTTTGTGGAAGCACTGCACACAAATGCTCATTTCTTGTCTTTCGTTTCTGGGATAAAAAAATTAATTTCATTTTGTTCCAAATCTGTAATGGAATAACATAAAAAGATATTGGTAAATATTTTAAAAGGTGCATATCTATCTATACTATTTGAAAATGATTTCAATTGAAAATTTTCATGTCTAAAGATAAAATTAATTAGTGACAAGTTTTGTCTTTTTCCTAGATAAGATAT
>JAPFFP010000103.1:16760609-16776667 GCA_026153255.1 Solanum medicagineum | reverse complement strand
GTAGCTCGAGTGGACGTAGCCTATTTTGGGTGAACCACTATAAAACCTGGTGTCGTGTTATTTCATTATTTCATTAACTCCTTCTTGTGAGGCTATCCAAATTCCTAACAGAAGAAGTAGAAAAGACAGACTTAGAATATTCCATAGATGAAGGAGCACATGGAATACATGTTTCTTCTACAAATGTAGAAGAAGAGGATAAAGGAGCTGAGGACGAACAAAATAGTACAACTATTCCAGAGAAGGAGACATCTCCTATTGCCGAGTCCTTTCCAATCAACCCCAAACTGAATTCCTTATTTGTGAAGATAATTAGGCATGCAAATTACAATTTGGAGTCAGTGATTGATAGATATCAGGATTTAAAAGTGTCTGTTACTATTAAATCGAAATTAGGCAAGTATTTTCATTTCAAAAAGATTTTGAAAGAACAAAAATCGAAAAAGTTCTTTTGATCTTCTATTTTTGAAAATTACTTGCAACTACCTAATAGTACTTTTACATTTCAAATGAGTGTTGTTTATCAACTTTTCTATTGTCAAATCTACAGCAACCGAAAGGAGGAAATTTGGATAAACTGTAGTGGCATGCCAATTTGTTTTGGCATGAAAGAGTTTGCTGTCATGACTGGTCTAAATTATCATAGAAAGAAGCATATGATGAAAAAAAGATGTCTCCGGAGATAGAATGTAGACGACAAAATTGTTAAGTTGATTGGAAAGAGTTGCAAGAGAGATGACTTTGTTAAGCATCTCAATAATAAAGAAGTTGATAGGGATGTAAAATAATCATTGTGCTTGCTTTACTTTGTCTCTAGCATGCTTTGCGCTAAAGATGTGAACACCCTAATTGATAAAGAATGGATTTTACTCTCTGCAGATATAGGAGCATTTTCTGCTCATCGATGGGATCGTATTAGCTATGATCTCACAATTCAACATCTTCTCTAATCAGTGAAGCCTCGTGCAAGCACCACCAATCTTTATGGCTTTCCATGGACCTTCATGGCAAGTTTTATTTTATTTTAGTCCATATTTATTTTTTTTATTTTTTTTTTGATGCATATAATATTTTGACTTTTGTATAATTATTTTATTTAGGGTTGGACGTTGAGGTTATTCCTTTCCTCCGAAAAAAGTTTAAGGTGTATCGAGAGCAAGTGTATTCACCAAGACTTTTTCGATGGCTTTTGATGACTAATGATAAATTCATTAAAATTAATGAGTTGTTTGATCCCTCTGAGGACTTGGTACGTATTATTCTTTAACTTAATAACTAAAATTAAGTTAATTCAGCATAACAGTTGCTAAAATTAAGTTATTTGAGCATAGGAACTTCTGAACTAAATGAAGTTATTTTAGCATAGCAACTATTAAACTAAATTACAACAACTGCTGAAATTATTTTTCTATGTAGATATCTAATTGTTAAATATCTCTAATTGTTTATTCTATAAATTTATTTTTTTATGTAGATTGTGCATTCATGGTTGATTCCTACACCTAGTAAAAGGGAGACAGATCTTTTCACTAAGTTTGTGCCTCTGGAATTAACTAAAGATGATAAAATTGAAAAGCTTGAGATAGATTTGAATGGCGTTGTGGCTATAAAAGAGATATCATAGTCGTTGAGCACAATGTTGATGTAGAAAGTGGTGGAGTATCTTCTTTGTATGTTGGTAGAGTTGTGATAGGTGTTGATGGTGGAGAAAGAGGAGAATTTACTCCGAATGTTGATAGGAGTAATGAAGGTGTTGATTTCAAAAGATGAGAAAGATTCAGTGATGTTAGTGGTGATTTTAGAAGAGAAAGTCCTCCGGGCGATGAGAATATTTCCCGTGCTCAAGAAATCCCATCCTCCGATGAGAAGCTTGTCCATGAGAAGATGAAAATTTTGACGGCTAAATTAAAGTCTTTAGAAAAAACTATCATCATCAATGATAAGCTTGCCCAAGAGAAGATAGACTTTTTGACGGCTAAAGTAGAGTCTTTAGAAAAAACTATCGCCATCAATGATAAGCTTGCCCAAGAGAAGATAGACTCTTTGACGGCTAAGGTAGAGTCTTTTCAAACAACTATTGTCACCATGATGTCTAAGAGAGGGATTAGGCCATCATCAAAGATCTCTTATCTATATACTCCTGATTATGTTAGAAGCAGAAAAAGACAACTTTCAAAGGCATTATCAAGTGCTCAAAAAAAAAAAAACAAAGAAAAAGGCATGTGAAGCTTAAATCATATTCTAACAATCTTTACTAGTTAAATTGATCGTATTTTGACTTTTTACTAGTTAAATTAATTTTTTTTAATCTTGAAGATGAAGTAAGGTGATTGAATTCAAAGACAAGTTGAAAGTTATGGATTTCTATTTTCAAAGAGGAGCAAATTGGATGATTTTTCAATAGTGGTGTATAATCTCTATTTTGTTTTTAGACTTTGATATGGATTTAAGTTATGGAGTTTTTTTCTATTGTTTTGGACCAAATGTTGGAAGTATGTTTTAGTTTCTGGAGTTTTTTCTATCGTTTTGTGCTAAATACTGAAAGTATATTTATTTTATAGTAATTGTTGTGTTTTTTATATCAACTTTTATATTTCGTTTTATAGCAATTGTTATGTTTTTTGTAGCAACTATTGTGATTTGTCATTACAAGTACATAGAAGCTACTTTAATTCATTTTATAGTAGATTCACACGTAATCGAATTAAAATTAATATATTGACCGTTAATTGATTAGTTTCACATCTTAAATGAATTTGCTACAATAAGTAAATTGGTTGTTGTACTTTTCATAGCAATTGCTGAAATGTGTTACAGTAAGTAAGCTAGTTGTTGTACTTTTCATAGCAATTTCTGAAGTTTGTTACAACAACTAAGCAAGTTGTTGTACTTTTTATAGCAACTGCTGAAGTTTTCATACCAATTGTTATACTTTTCATAGCAACTGCTGAAGTTTGTTACAATAATTAAGCTAGTTGTTGCACTTTTCATAGCAATTGTTGTACATTTCATAGCAATTGTTATACGTTCCATAGCAATTCTTGAACTTCCAATAAGTAAATAAGCTAACCAATTAATTAATTGATCATTAATTGATTATATCAATTATTTTAGAGATAAAAAGAGTAGTATTCGTCTAATTTAAAAACAAAATCTAAATTTATAGTAATTTTATATAATGAGATAGTAATATGAGATATTAGACAATCAGTTCAATAAGAATTCATAAGTAATCAATTTATAATAAATACATAATCATTAATTGGTTGTAGCACTCATAGTCAATGACAAATATAGCGGTGCTAGACTAATTCGTACATAAAAACTTTATTTGATAGCAATCTAATCCGATGAGACAATAATTTGAAATATCAGACGATTAATCTAGCAATTTCACATGTAATCAATTAAAATCAATATATTGATCGTTAATTGATTATATTACTCATATTTAATGATAAACAAGATGATCTTGATCTATTTTAAGAATAAGATCAAGATTGGACAATAGTCTTAGTTGAATTTGGTACAACAAGTAAGCTAGTTATTGTATTTTTTATAGCAATTGCTGAAATTGATTATAACAAGTAAGCTAGTTGTTGTGTTTTTCCATTAGAAGTGATCAAGAAAGGCCACAAACAATCACTACAACACCCTCAAGAAAACCATCATTTCCCTCCAATATCTTCAATACATTAGACGCTTTTGTGAATACTTTCATCGATCCTCCTAGGAAATCTTGTATTGATCCAAAGTATGTTCTCTCTGACAACTTCACTCCAGTAGATGAACTTCCTCCTACTGAATGCGAAGTAGTGAAAGGCTCCCTTCCACCTTGCCTAGATGGCGCGTACATTCAAAATGGACCTAACCCTCAATATTTTCCAAGTGGACCTAACCATCTCTTCGACGGAGATGGAATGCTCCACTCTATCAGAATTTCCCAAGGCAATGCTACGTTTTGTAGCAGATTCGTCGAGACTTACAAGTACACTATTGAACGTGAAGCCGGTTTTCAAATCATCCCTAATGTTTTCTCCGATTCAATGGTCTCATTCCTGCGATCACACGTGGTGCTATCACCGTGGCTTGAGTGATCGCGGGACAGTTCAATCCCGCCAGCGGTATAGGCCTTGCGAACACAAGCTTAGCTTTGTTCGGGGGTAAACTTTTCGCTCTCGGTGAATCTGATTTACCGTAAGCGGTAAAAATAGCACCAGATGGTGATATTATTACCCTCAGCCGTCACGATTTTGACGGCAAGCTTGTCTGGAGCATGACCGCACATCCGAAAATCGAGCCAGAAACCAAGGTGGCTTTTGCATACCGTTATGGCCCGTTGCCTCCATTTTTAACTTATTTTAGAATCGAATCAAATGGAACCAAAACCCCAGACTTGCCCATATTATCCATTAAAGGGCGACATTGTTCCATGACCTCGCAATTACAAGAAAATACGTCATATTCTCAGACATACAACTAGGTATGAACCCGATTAAGTTTATAATCGCCGGTGGTCCACTGGCGGGTGCCAACTCGAGGAAAATCTCCAGACTGGGCGTGATTCCACGTTACGCCAAGGATGATTCGGAAATGAGGTGGTTCGATGTGCCAGGATTTAATAACTTACACGCGATAAACGCGTGGGAGGAGGATGGAGGCGATACCATAGTTTTGATCGCGCCAAATATATTATCTGTGGAGCATACAATGGAGAGGATAGACATGATACATGGATGTGTTGAGAAAGTGAAGATAGATTTGAAGAGTGGGGTGGTGAGCAGACATCCAATTTCTACTAGGAATCTTGATTTTGGAGTCATCAATCCAGCTTACGTTGGGAAGAAAAACAAGTACGTTACATTTATAACATCTTGATCAATACATAATAAAATTAAAACCGCGTGTTACGTGTGTATAATACCAAAATTTTACTACGTCGATCTTGTAGGTATGTCTATGCAGCCATTGGTAACCCTCCGCCTAAGTTATCAGGGATCATAAAATTGGACTTATCCATAGCAGAGGTTGATCGTCGCGATTGCATAGTGGCATGTCGACTATTTGGAGAAGGCTGCTTCTGCGGTGAGCCATTTTTCGTGGCTAAAAATCAGTCAGCTGACGAAGATGATGGCTACGTAATGCTGTATGTGCATGATGAGAAGACAGGGGAATCAAAGTTTTTGGTGATGGATGCAAAATCCCCTAATCTTGACATTCTGGCTGAAGTCAAATTGCCTCGCAGAGTTCCTTATGGTTTCCATGGGCTTTTCGTCAAGGAAAGTGATCTTATGAACTTGTAGATATGACACTTGCAGTATCAATGCAGAGTCCTCAAGTAGAAATTTGAATTTTCACTGCTTGATACTTATCCTAATGATAAATTTTTTACGAATTACGATTCATAATAAAGCCAGGTGGATAGTATGTTGGTGATTTTGGTTCCTTTAAATGAAAAATATCAATTGGTATTTTGTTGATCGACGATAATCATTAACAAAAGAAAATAACGAACCATTATTTTAAGATACAAAGATAAATTGATCATTCTTCAACTTTCTCAGTTCCGACTAATTAGGTTGTATTTGGTATGGATGAAAATATTATTTGGCATGGTCATCATGTTTTGGACTTTGTTCAAAAAACAAGTTTCTTAAATACGAGGAAAAATGATTTTTCCCGATGAAACTACAGCGAATAATAAGTTTTTAGATTAATATTTCAAGCTAATACAATTTCACTTTCTATTTTGTAAAGGGAAAAGAGTCAAAAATGCTCTTAAATTATATGAAAGAAACAAAAATGAACTTAATTTATACTTTGGCCTAAAAATGTCCGTACCTTCAATACTTTAGTCCAAAAATGTCCTTATTGTTATTTAATGGGTCAAACATGTCTCTTTTCAAATCAATTTTAGTATTTATTTTTATTTTGAACACATTATTTTTTCATAATATTTTTTTAATTAGCAAATATTTATCCTACTTCAATTCAAGAAAAAAATAAAAATTTAAATTTTATTGCCTTATTATAATTATTATTTTTATTGTTATATAAATAAAAATTAATGTTGGGTTTACTATGATCTTATATATATGACATATATTATTTGTTACAGGGGTACCATGTTTATTTTAATTGATAAAATGAGATTAAGGAAAAAAATTATTTTCTTACATTTTTATTAGTTAATGTGATATTTCTTTTGAAAAAAAAAACAAAATAAGAAAAGTATTTTTTAAAAATTATACTTTTAAATAATTCTTTATATATATAAAGAAGGCATTTCTGACCCATTTGGTAATAATAAGAGTATTTTCAGACCAAAGTATCAATGACGAGCATTTTTGGATCAAAATATAAATCAAAGACATTTTTGTTCCTTTCATGTAATTTAAGGACATTTTTTACCCTTTTCCCCGAAGATATAACATAACATGAAAAATATATTTTGTTTAATCAGGAAGATATCTCCTCATATCAATGAAAGGACCTTAGATTCTCTTTGTGAGTTGTGAAGAAATATAAATGATGACCACAAACTACCATAATGTTTTGGTGTGTAAAGTTCCAGGAACAACAACAATTACCTTTAGCTGAAGTTACCTTTATACTTCCTAATTCCATTGGTGATATTAACCACTCTCAGGTTCAATTTGTTTGCCTATAAAGTGAATCGTGTGATCTTGAACTAAAGATATATAAAATGTACAAAAATTTTCTTTGATCATGTAATGTGAGAAAAAGAACTTGATAAAACTGCAATACATAATGTCATTATTCTTAGCAATGAACTGCAATATATATCATTATGAAGGAGATAAGGAAAAAGACGTGTAAATGATGTCTGTAGCAATATCTAATCACTGATCTTTGGCATTGAGGAAGAAGGAACAGAGGAGTTGTGTCCTATCTGACATGGGATTAGGGGATCCGTCATCCGAGAATCATGAGTAAATGTTCCCATGGCTGGCTGTTTCTCTCTGTAAGATGCCCAAGTTACTAAATAAAGACCAGCTATAATGAGAAGTCCTCCTAAAATGCTGCAATGACCAAGCGCAAAGGTATCTTAGAATAAAGCCTAATGATGAGCAACTTGAAGATACACCAACAACATACCCAATGGAATCCCACATGTGGGGTCTGGGGAGGGTAAACCTTACCATTACCTCAAAGAGGTAGAGAGGTTGTTTCTTGGAAACCCTCGTCTCAAAAAAGATGAACAACTAGAAGATGGAATGTAAAAAAGAAAGATCATTTGTGCTAAACAAGTAGAATGTTTCATAGTTTAACAAGAACCAATCTACAAAAGAAAGAAAGTCAACATTGGAAACATGGCGATTTTCCAGCAGGTGAGCTTTGTTTCACCCTCATGCAGAGTGTAAAGTAAGGAAATGAGAACAAACACAGATATAAAAGTGGATTTTGTTTTAGGAGTGTGATGTGCATTAAGAAGAAACCGGAGCACGAACCTTCCCAGATAAATAGAGTTCCCAAGAAAAACACCAGATAGAATTGTTGACGCAGCAGGTTGGAGTGGACTGTATAAAGCAACTAAAGCAGGGCCAAGAACCTTATTACTCCATGTCATAAGTCCATAGTTCAGGGCTGATGCAACAATTCCCTGACAGACATTTTAAAGCTTGGGATCAAGATAGATGCAGTCTCATTTCATGCATCAGGGAAAATGAAGATCGGAACTTAAGAATCTTACGGCATAGCACACAGCGACAAGTTCAGATTGTGTCAAATACCAGTCTGTTGATCCATTGGTCACAAAGAATGACGTCCCTATCATTAATAGAACGCCAAAAAGGTATGAATATGCTGTCAATGATAAGCTTGCTGGGTACTTTTCCAAAACTGAAGCCTACAAAAAATTTATAATTCACTTTACTCTGCATACATTTCATAATAATACAAACACATACACTGACAAACTCAAGGATTTTCCAGACAACTGTTCAAGTTAACCCGGTTCTAAAGCATCACAGATAACTCAGAAGAAATACCAATCCTGACTGATACATATATAATTTATATATGTGCATGTATGATTAAATGGTCTACCGTTTATTCCAATCAAGTCATTCTGAATTAACAATTGAAATGATTATCTAATTACCTGAAGAGCAAAGTATGCTGCCATGCACATACAGTTTCCTATTAAGCATAAGACGCCGAGGTTCCAATTATCAAATCCCAACTTTAGAAAGCTAGACATTAGCCATCCAGCAGGCTCTGGTTGAACCTTGGCACTTGTCTCAATTAGTGCTGTGAAGTCTAATATACCCTCTCCAAACACCACTGGACCACGGAACACGGCCATTAAAATTGCCCCAGAAACACAAACAATGGTACCTCCAACCTTTGCCTGACCTTCCACAGTAAGAAGCTTTGCTGTTTCTGCACTGCATAAATAACACATACGAATAATGTTGAGCAGACCACATCAAATACTTTTTTTCAAAAACCTGCCCCCTTGCATTTCCATCAATAATTTTTTGTACCAAGAAACTCCTGAGGTGAAGTCATGCCAGACTTTCGAACTCACCCATCTAGACTTCCATTTCAACTAAATTAAGGCATAAATATTTCTTCAAATTATAGATGTCCATCTCATTTCCACTAAAATATTCTGTAACAGCACCATGTTCTCGGTGATCAACTTCCATGTTACCTTGACAATGGAACAACACCGTGTACTCTATCATTGATCATAAAATTATAACTCACACACTTCTAAAAATATCAAAGGAAAAAAGAACACCTTAGTATTTTTGCCAGACAGAATCACCCATTTATATATTTTTAAAACAGCATCCATAAAACCAATTTCCTCAATGTTTACCCTTTCAGGGATCCATTTAAGGGTCCCCCTGTCTCAGCCTTACAGAGAATAATTATAGCTTTGAAAAATGAAAAAATTCAATTAATCAAGCCATATAGAGACCCTTTTGTGTGTGTACCAGATACCACTGAAGCTCAAAACTTATAATAGCAAAGCATCTGGCTTTATTCTAATGGATAATCCTCAACATCGCTAAACCAAAAAGAAAGAAAGAAAGAAAAACAATCTAGAAGGAAGGTTAAGATGAGGAAAGTTTAGGAACTCAGAAGTATAGTTGGGATAAAACATGAACTAGCTCACTTTGTGATGCATGATTAAGAGCATAAGGAATTGAACCTGGATGAGCTAGATCAAGTGTCCCAAAAGTAGATACAATTTTGTTAGCCAGTTAGCATTTCAAAAGAGTTAGTTAAAACGGTTCACAGCAGTTAGTTAGCTCAGTCAGTTCAAAGACTGGCCTATTCAGTAGTTCATTCAATTTGTGTATAAATAGAAGTTGTAATTGTACATCGATCACATCTGATGAAATAAGATGTTTCTTCTCTTCTCCCTTCTAAACTTTGCTGGCTAAGTACTCGGATATCACTGTTTTAGCTGCCATCTTCAATTTTATCTCCTAGATTAACTATCTTCCATCTTGTCTCTCTTTTTTGTATCATTTCATAATGCAAACTTCTTTTTCTAAAAAGAAACCTTTTCTTAGATATTTCTTCGCCCCCCTAAGTTTTACCTCGCCCTGCCCCGCCCTTCTGCCCCATTCTGCCACCTTCACATCCCTAGGTGCTGATCTGGGGGGTGGGTGGAGATTGCGTTGGAAATTCTGTAGTTAGTTGGTCCTTAATCAAGCTAGAAGGTCGTTTTGATATCAACATAATGCTGTGTCATTTTTCAAAAAGGGGAAGCCAAATTGAAAAAGTATCAGTTAAACATTTTTTCTGAAATACGATGAACTCCCTCTTCTCTGTCTCAGATACAACCTGTTATTGTTTACCCCTCTCCGGAGATGTTTCTGCAATTAAGTTCCTTAGAAGGTCCATTTCACTCAAATAGTGACTGAGACTTATCTCAGGTTGTGTTGTATCAATTTGGAGGATATACATTCTCGAATTACTTGCAATTCCTGTCATTTAAATTGGGATTGCTCCAATTTAAAGGAACAAAACAATTTTGGTATGAAAAACACAGCATTTGATAGAACTATGATCTTTCACACTCAGAAAGTTAAACAACAAAATATTCACTCAACACCTAGGATGCAAGAAATGGGAGTGACGGAGACAAAGATACACAATTGAGAGATGAAGGGGATTGAATGTTTACTGACCCCATCAGTACAGCAAGTATGAACGTAAAGACTGGTATTGCAGGTTGCATAGCAGCAGCATAAGACGGATTTGTGAAGCCAAGACCAATAAGGAACAACAGTTGGCAACCGAAAATACTGTCTCAGTACCAAGAGATAAAAAAGGCAGTTTCAGTAATATGCATTTATTAAGTGTAACAAAACTACGGAAATTAACAAAACAAATCCAGATATACAGGGTTAGTACATCAAAACTTACCCAGTTAATCCTAGAATGAAGAATGACAGTACGAGCCGCTTGTTCAGAGGAAGCCTCGTCCTCCTATACATAGAGAACATAACATGTACATTTGTAAGTGATGCTCATATGTTTCCAAATTAGGGGCAGAATTTGTTATGTTTGTCAAACAAATTGTTATACAGTGATGTATCA
Source organism: Solanum medicagineum (assembly GCA_026153255.1). Lineage (NCBI taxonomy): Eukaryota > Viridiplantae > Streptophyta > Magnoliopsida > Solanales > Solanaceae > Solanum > Solanum medicagineum. The sequence continues at coordinate 16,766,080 of JAPFFP010000103.1, read as the reverse complement.
ATCGACTGAACACAAAACATCCATAAGCAGCGGTACCCTCAGTTTGCACAACTATACCTACTTTTTTTCTGATAATGGTAGCAAAAAAATTCTAACATCAGCACAAAGGAAGTTCTGGAAACCATATTTACAGAATGCAAATGCAAAAGAAAAAAAATGTTAATCTCATAGGGAGCCTGTGACATCTATATATCATACTTTACAGAAAAATGAAATAGCAAATAAACTCCATCTTATTTTTTTGCACTGAGTTACTTTTATCTTCTTACGTCTTGCATTCCTTTCTTTCCATAATGTCCACCAGATACAAGCCGGTATGATTCTCCACCATCTCTTTTGCTTAACGGTATCACCTGAGCTATTCCAGCAACAGCATTGCAATTCTTCATGTCTTAGTTCACTGTCGTTCTGAATAAGTTAGATAGTTGATCGAGAAAGCATCGAAAGGTGCTCATTGAGCTGGTCCCCTGTAGCTAAAATCATCTCAAAGCTGAAGTGAAGACAACAGCTTCTTTATAGTCTTAGGGATGCTTCACTTAAGTCCACTCATGCTAAGAAATAGCTAAAAGAGATGAAATTTAGGTTCCAACATTGCTGGCCCCATGCTTCTTCTACTGGGATTGTGGGGATAGATGTCAAATTAAACAAATCTAGAAATTACTGACTCTGTATTCTTTCCACACAGATAGAGAAACTAAACTACTTGGAAGGCAAATTTAAGAGAAACACAAAAAGCACATGCACACACCTCATAAAATTCATGCTTTATATATACATCAATTCAATTATCTGTCTAAAAAGAGCTGAATGGAACCAAGGGTGTGTTTGGCATGAAGGAAAACATTTTCCGGAAAATGTTTTTCATGTTTGATTGGCTTAAATATTTTGAAAAATGTTTTATAAATCAACTAATTTTACTAAAATTTAAGAAAAATGATTTCCCTACGGAAACATTTTTTAAAACTCTTCTCCCACCTCAGATTACAATATTTTTTTCTTATCCCGACCCCCTACCCAGCACCACCTCTAAACCCCCCCCCCACCACCCCCACAATTCCCTGCAATACATCAAAGAAAAAATTAAACTTTATTTTTGAAAAATTATTTCACATTTTAAAATTTTGATTTCTTTTACCCCATGTTACCCCGATTCCCAACCCACCACCACCAAAAAAAATAATAAATAACAGTTTTTTTTGAAAAATATTTTAAATTTTAAAAATTTCAACCCCCTCCTTGCCGCAACCCCCCCTCCCCAAACAACCCCTCATAAAAAAATCTAAAATTTATTTTTGAAAAATATTTTAAATTTTAAAAATTCATTTTTTCTTATCCATCCCTATCTTGACCCTCCCAAACAAATGTTTAGTTCTTCCCATCTCTATTACATATCAAATCAAATATTGTTTGAAAAATCAAATTATTTAAAAGTTAGATCAGATTTTGATTTGATAATCGAGACTGAGTCTAAATTTAGACGTCAAATTTTGAGTTGAAAATCGAGTTAGATTCCCATTCCTTTTGAAAAATATCTTCTACTATGTAGCAAAATAAAAGATATTTTTATTTACTAACCAATATAAATATCAATCAACATACCACTAAAATCGCACAAGTAAAGTCTGACAAGGTAAACTTTACTATTACCTCATAGAGATTGAGGTTGTTTCCAGAATACACTCAATTCACTTACTAACCAAATAAATATTTTTTTCCATTTAAAAATAAGTCAGAAACTAACATGCTTTCTAAAAGAAAAAAACATTTTACATGAAAAAAAAAAATTCCTTCCATACCAAACACACCCTAAATCTGTCTCTTCTTTAGGTACACATAAAGAGCAAGACGAGATTACTTGGATTGCAAATTTAAGAGAAACACCAAAAATGGAAATATAGGTAAAGAGATAAAAGAACTAACTTTTCCTTGAAATAGGCAATTGGGGCAAGAATAGATATAGCAATAAGGTCTCTATACAAGCAGAAGACAATTTCATTGATCCCCACATTGAGAGCCACCTTTGTAATCACATGGTAACCACCATAGAATAGCTGTACCAAAGCCATTGCACCATGGGCTTTCCATATCTCACCACCATTTCCTGTTGACATTTTTTTCATTCCAATCCACACCTACCCACCCCCTTATATATATATATATATGGATTATCTTCATTTTAAAAATTAAAAATTTACAAGAATAGGATATATTCTTCAAGATGGATTTAGGATCAACAAGGCTTGTTATGAGATGGTAAGTACTTTATTATTATCAAAGATCCCACAAATTAGATTGTTTATTAATTTCTAATTAGTTGTTTTAAAAGATTTTTTTTAAAAAAAGATTCCATATATAAATGTCCCTTGAAGTATAGCTATTCTTGAAATTACTATTTTGATAACTCGATATATAATTAAAAAAAATTATTAAATGATGATTTTATTTAGAATAAATTTTATGGGTAGTCAATCATTTTTTTTTTTTTTAACCCAGACGTCTTTCTTTTTTGGTTACAAAAAAAATCTACCTCTGTGTCATCTTTCACAAAAGTGACTTTGATAAAGTTCAGGGGTACTTTGAATTTTTTTTAGATAATTTATAAGTTAAAAGTCAAAATTATAAAGTTGAGAATTTTTACTTTTTGACTTTTCTTTTCGTATTTTTTCACCTTTGAAAAAGTATTTAGAAGCATTTTTATATTTTATTCAAATATTTTCAAAATTTAAAAATAAAAAAAATAAGTTAATCCAACCCACTTAGTCAAAATCCTTGCTAAAATGTGAGAGAAAAATAATTATTTAAGGCTTGAAATTTGAAGTTATGAAGATGATCAATGTAATGTTCACTACTTGTCTGGTTGACATACAATAACTATTTAACGCTTGAAATGATTTGAATTGCATAATATGAAAACTATATTCTTGATATTATCATTGTTTTTAGCAGTGAACTATACATATTAATCACTGATCTTTAGCATTGAGGAAGAAGGAGCAGAGAAAAAGTAAGTGTACATGTGCGATGCAGGTATGGTACATCTAGTATAATATAAACAAGCCCCTTTTATCTAACCACTGATATTTGGCACTGAAGAAGGAGGAACAGCCAAAACGTGTTCTGTCTGATTCGGAATTAGGGGATCCGTTATCTCAGTAGCCTTGGCTGCCTGCATATTTCTGTAAGATGCCCAAGTTACTAAATAAAGCCCAGCTATGATGAGAAGTCCTCCGAGAATACTGCAATCACAACGCACGTAGATGTCTTACATTAAAGACTTAAGGATGAACAGCTAGAAGATAACCAATCTCCAAAAGAAAGCAAGTCGGAAAAGGAAACACGGCAATTTTCTAGCAGGGGATCTTTGCTTCACCCTCATGCTGTTTTGGTCCTCAAATGTGTCAAAACAAGTACAAAACAAAGGTATGAGAACATACATGGATATATATTGGTTTTTTTTTTTTTGGGAGTATGATATACATTCAGAATAAATCATAGCACCAACCTTCCAAGATATATAGCGCTCCCAAGAAAAATACGAGACAAAATTGCTGTTGCAGCAGGTTGAAGCGGATTGTATAAAGAAACTAAAGCAGGACCAATAACCTTATTGCACCATGTCATAAGTCCATAGTTCAGCGCTGATGTAATAATTCCCTGAAAGGCATAAACCATTGTGACGAAACTATTTTCATTCCATCCTAGCTAAAAACTGTGTCCATCTTTATACTTACCATATGAGATGAGATGATGGACAGATGAATCAGAATCCAATATGAAACATTCAAAAGCTAATTTAGTACATGATACATTGATGATTGCAAATTGATATAGCAACTTAGGGGAAGGAAGTATGAAGAGCATCCATCCTAGTCTTTAAACTTCAGGAGAAAATCTGGATCATTTTTGTATGGTTCAAGAACAAATTTTACCATTTCCCCTTGTAAAAAAAGGACCATGTTAATAGGGATAGGTCCGACTTTAATGCCATGTTAAATCATATCGACCACAGCAGGTAAAAAGTCAAGTTGTTTGAGAGAGCACGGCTTAATTATGATTTCAACAACCACAATTCAATAGTTGATTTAAAAACAATTTTGTGAATTTTTTTGTATATCATGGTCTCAGATTTCTTCTTTATGTGAAATAAATCATTTTGGAACTTTGATCAAGATAAATACAATCTAATCTCATGTATCAGCAAAAATGAAGATTGGGACTTAAGACAATCTTACAGCATAGCACACAGCAACAACTTCAGATTGTGTCAAATACCAGTCTGCTGAACCACTGGTCATAAAGAATGACGCCCCTATCATTAGAAGAGCGCCAAAAAGGTAAGAATATGCTGTCAATGATAAGCTTGCCGGGTATTCTCTCACAACTGGAGCCTGCAAAACGTTCTTAACTCACTCAACTCCGTATACATTTCATAATTATACACACACATACACTGACTGACAAACTTGAGGATTTTCCAGACAACACTTCCAGCTAGCCCAAGATCTAAAGCATCACAGGTATCTCAGAGAAACTGTTTTTACAATTCTGACTGGAGGTCAAGCTACCAACCAAAACCAGATTGTTTCTATGGATTATTTCACAAGAACAGTCAGTATGCTTGTTTGTTGACATATTTGGTATGGATTTCACACTTCTTTTTAATACATCGATTCCATTGACTGGAATTAGTATCTGGCTATTGTTCATTAAAGTTATCTTTCTTAACCAATTATCAAATGATCACTAATTTATATAATCTGGATTACTTTACATAATCAAAACTTAACAGGCCTAAGATTAAGTAAAAGCTGTCCTACAATGTTGTATGAACAAGTTAATGAGTTCTCCCCCTGTTGGTCTAGACTATAATAAATACTGCCTAATCATGCTATTCTACTGTTGACATCCTACCGAAAGACCATCTATATATAGAGGTTTCATTTTCATCAGGACATAAAGAGTTGTTCCTGTAAGCAAACACTGATACTAAAAGGCAATTAAATTTAAGCAACCTCTTCTTCATCTTCATCCCCGACAAAAGAAGAAAATAAAAAAAGAAAGAAAGAAACTCACTAGACTATAGTTGAGATTGTACAAAAGTAAACCAGTCAACAATCAAGATGAATCAATAAACCATTACGAGCCTTTCCAAAGAAGCAATGAGAGAGGAAATTAAATTCTTAGACAAGAAGATAAGAAAGAAAACGACAAAAGGGGTATTAGACATTTTTACAAGGTAATTCGCGTTTGTATTTTACATAGCAATACTTTTCTTTTCAAAGATTGTTAGTACATTAAACTTTTTAATCAGGTTTTAATGAGTTGTATAAATTCAGTCAATACCAATTTCAAAGTCTCCCCGCGCATCCCCCCCCCCCCCCCCCCCCCCCCCCCCCCCACCCCCCCCCCCCCCCCCCCCCCCCCCCCCCGCCCCCCCCCCGCACGGCCCCACCACCAACCAAACGCAAAAA
>JAPFFP010000103.1:16736104-16748984 GCA_026153255.1 Solanum medicagineum | reverse complement strand
ACATCCGACCCCCCCTCACCCCGCAATGAGCGGGAGCCTTTTGAGGCACTGGGGTATGTTGTTGTTGTTGTTGTATTCACTCAGATTTCCTTTTTATGTAAGACAAATCATTTTGAGACTTTGATTAAAGATAAATAAAATCCCATTTCATGCATCAGCGAAAATGAAGATCAGGACTTAAGAGAATCTTACAGCATAGCACACAGCGACAACTTCAGATGGTGTCAAATACCAGTTTGTTGATCCATCAGTCATAAAGAATGACGTTCCTATCATTAATAGAACGCCAAAAGAGTAAGAATATGCTGTCAATGATAAGCTTGACGGGAATTTTTCCAAAACTGGAGCCTGCAAAAGAAAAAGAGAAAACACTCAACTCTGCATACATTTCATAATAACACACATATACTGATAAAACTCAAGGATTTTCCAGACAACACTTCAAGCTAGTCCAAGATCTGAAGTGTCACAGATATCTCTGAATAAACTGTTTGTACCAATCCTGATGGGAGGAGATGCTACCAGCCAAAACCAGATTGTTTATTTCACAAAATAATCAGTATGTTCATTTTCAGTCTTTTAGTACATCGATTCTGTTGACTAGAATTGGTATATAGCTATTGTTCAGTAAAGTATCTTTAATAACCAATTATTAAATGATCACTACTTTATATAATCTGGATCACTTGACATAATCAAAACATTAGCGTGCCTAAGATTAAGTAAAAAGGTGTCCAACATAGTGGCAAGATAAATCAAATTGATCTCTTTCAGATGAATAGCATTTGCCCTTCCTCGGCACACAGAAGATTAAAGTATCATCAGCAAACTGGAGATGTGTGACTTCCATGTTGGCATTTGATCTTAGGGTTTGGTTTGTGGCTTTTAGTCTACATACTTCTGAACCTTGGGGTTGGTTATATGAATCTCCACCATCCATGTTGCCGATTTAAGCTCATCAAAGTCTAAACGCAGGTAAACTAACATACAATTTAGGGAGTATTACATATCTCTTAGAAGGAAATATTAACAATCTTCAAAAATTAAAACACTGATCAAACTACTATATCCGAACCTTGTCGGAAGGAGAGTTCACTCCACAAGTTTGTGTGTGAACTGAAGACACTTGCAGTCTAACCAGTAAAACTATCTACCTATTTCCATTCAAGAACTAGACTATCTGAAGACTTCGGAAAGAGAATTCTAACCATGTAAAGGCTCCAAATAAACATCCGTATGTTCTGTTTACCCCTAACTCACTCCACAAGCTAACAAATCATTTCGGTACAGTGTTGCAATTTCTGCTCTGTGCTAAATCTAAGACGGTGAGCCCCTTGGAACACTTATATATGTGTGTGCACTACATAAGAGTATGAACGAGTTAATGTGTTTTCCCCCTGTTGGTCTAGACTATACATTCTGCCTTATTGTGCTATTCTACTATTTACTTCCTATTGAAAAGCCATGTAGATATAGAGGTCTCATTTCATTTTAGGACATAAGACTTGTTCCTGTAAGCAATCAGTGACACTAAAAGGCAATTCAAATTTAAGCAACATCTTCTTCTCTTCACCCCCAACAAAAGAAGAAAATAGAAAAAGAAAGAAAGAAACCACTAGACAATAGTTGAGATTCTGCAAAAGCAAACCAGTCAACAGTCAAGATGAATTAACAAACCATTACCAGCCTTTCCTCAGAACCAGTGCAAGCAAAAATTAAATCACCAGACAAGAAGACAAGAAAGAAAATGATGGAAGGAGTATTAGACATATTTAAGTTATATTTAATATTTGTTACAAGGTAAGTTGCATCTGTATTTTACCTGGCAATATTTTTCTTTACAATTTAATATTTAATTAATTAAATTTTAACTTAGTGTAGAAGCAAAATGATAATCCAATTTTGCACTTTGAACGTTCCCACTTTTAATAATATATGATGATGATATGAATCATAAGATGTAACTGTATTTTCAGTATAATGATTGAAAACGGTCTGCTATTTATTCCAATCAAGTCAATCTGAATTAACAATTGAAATGATTATCTAGTTACCTGAAGAGCTAAGTATGCTGCCATGCAGATGCAGTTCCCTATTAAGCATAAGACGCCGAGGTACCAATTATCAAGTCCCAACTCCAGAAAACTGGAAATTAGCCATCCAGCAGGCTCTGGTTGACCCTTAGCACTTTGTGCACTGAAGTCTGATGTGCCGTAACCAAACACCACAGGACCACGGAATACAGCCATTAAAAGCGCACCAGAAACACAAACAATGGTACCTCCAACTTTTGCCTGACCTTCCACAGTAAGAAGCTTCACAGTTTCTGTACTGCATAAATAACACATGCATAACACAATTATGAATGATGTTGAGAAGGTCAATAACTGCGACGGATAAGTTATGTGACAATACTAGAAATGCGCAATGGACTGGCACATGTTCCTTCCTGTGATGATGGAAGACTTTTGATGGCTTAAGAAGCAGGGAACATGGACTATTTCACAGGAACACTTTTTCCAAAAGCCCGTCCGTTGCATTTCCATACTGTTTTAGATACTGAGGAATTCCCTTGGGCACCCGCTCGCATTTCAACTAAATTAAGGCATAATAAGTTTATCCACGTCATAGATGTCCATCTCATTTCAACTAAAATATTATGCAACAGCACCATGTTCTCTATCTCTATAAGGTAGTGGTAAGGTTTGCGTACATTTTACCATCCTCACACCCCACTTGTGGGATTTCACTGAGTATGTTGTTGTTGTTATTACCATGTTCTCTGTGATCCACTTCAGCTGTTACCTTGACAGTTGAACAACACCATGTACTCTATCATTGATCATAAAATTACTGTTGGTACACTATTTAAATAAATGTGACACCCTAGCTTAGGATAAGAGTCCCATATAGGTGAAACACAAAAAAGATGTTGCGTATATAAGTAAGCAGGTTTTGCGCCACTGGGTGAAACAAAAAAAAGATGTTGCATATATAAGTAAGCAGGTTTTACACCCTAGTGGCGCATTAGTCATGCAGGTCTAGGACCAGAGCGGACAATATCACCACGGGATTAGGTCGTTACAATAAATAAAGGAGCACCTAAGTTGTTTTTGGCAAATAGAAACTCCCCTTCACCTCAAATTTTTTGGCAACTTAGTGTACTATCTCACTATGCGCAAGGTCCGGGGAAGATCCCGGCGATAAAGGTCTATTGTACGTGAGTTGTTTTCAAGGCTTGAACTTGTGACCTCCTGGTCATATGGCAGCAACTTTACCAGTTACTCCAAGGCTCCCCTTCGTAGCATCTAGAGTATCTCTTTCATATATTTTACAAATAATTCTACCCAATATTCTATATTAGAATATCTCTTACATATGGTCTACAACTAATGCTATAGAATATTATATACTAAATGTAGTATCTAGAATATCTCTTACATATTTAACATATTGAGAATATCTTAATGTATATTATACGAGATATTCTATGATTTGTCCATCATGCTAACACTTGCGATTGCTCCATTTAAAGCACAAAACAACCTTGTTATTAAGAATACAACATTTGACACTTGATAGAAGACTAGAATTTATAAATCTCACAAAGTTAAGCAACATAAGACTCACTCAACACCCAGGACATGCAAGAGATGAGAGTGATGGAATCAAACACAAAATCAAGAGATGATGGGGGTTGAATGTTTACTGACCCCAAAAGTACAGCAAGTATGAACGTGAAGACTGGTATTGCAGGTTGCAAAGCAGCAGCATAAGTCGGATTTGTGTAGCCAAGACCAAGAAGGAACAACAGTTGATTACCGTAAATACTGTCTCAGTACCAAGGGCGAAAACAGACAGTTTCAGGAATAAGCTTTTATCAAGTAACTAATCTAAGGAAATTAACTAAACAAATTCAAAGCAACACGCTTAGGACATCAAAACTTACCCAGTTAATCCTAAAATGAAGAATGACAGTAGAAGCCGTTTATTCAGGGGAAGCCTCGACCTTCTATACATAGAGAAACATAAAACATACATTTGTGAGTAATGCTCATATAATTCCAAATATTGTAACCAACTTTTTGAAAGAACTTATAGGAAACAATATGCAACATATTATAAGACCTCAGCCTGCATAAATATTTCTTAAAAGATTAAAGATTCTCAAAAGCTAAAGGTTTTCTAAATCTCCAACTTATTACTGTACGGCCAGTGACATACAATATTTGATCAAATTAAAGAATTCTTATCAAACATTAATCTTAATATACAAGTGACAATGATAAATAAACGTCAATCTCAACTAGTTGGTATTGCGTACATGGATTCTGTTGTTTCATGATCCATCATGTTCTATTCTTAGTTAAATCCACATCAACTCCAAGAAACTGTGAGTCTTTTAAGGTAACTTACATCCATTTGATAGGTCTATATTGTGCGCAAAGATTCAGTTACTATCTTCGAGTGTTGCATTAAATAGTATATTTCGAGGTCTATGATCAAGAAACTCTTCCCTCAAAACTTGTTACTTGCAAACTTTGTCGAACGTGGTCATTTTTAATCTTTTCCAACTTACATGACCGCATATCTATCTCAACATCTATATTTCTACTACATTCACCATTGATATGTTAATCCTTAGAAATCCAACAATTACTCGCATAAAACACTGTTGATCTCACAACTACTCTAAAGAACCTGTCTTTCACTTAACTCGGCCTTTTCCTATCGCATAACACGGTTGTAACACTCCTCAATTTCCACCCCCGTATTTCAATTTTATGCATTACATCTTCATCTGCCATGTCATTCCCTTTAGAACTAAACCTTTTTGTGTCAATTGTCAATGTTTAGACACCATCATGCCATCAAATCTTATTTCACTGTGTTATCAGAATATGTGGTTGAGATTGCAAAGCTAGTTAAGATCAAGAAGTTAGTTGGCCACACCAGCAGGGATGACAGTTTCAAAGTAGTTATAACTAGTTACTTAGCTGTCATAGTTAGAGGATAATTCCATTGTATTCATTTCACATAAAACAGTGAATGTGTGTGTGTGTGTGGGGGGGGGGGGGAGACCAAAAAAGAGAGGAGTAGTTAAGTCGTCACCATCTAAATATGGAAGCGGTTATTTTCCATCTTACAGTAAATGCCCACAGCCACAAAAGTTCAACTATTTACATGTATCGATTCAATTGTCTATCCACAAAGTGGCTGAAAGTAACTAAATCTCTTATATTTGTTTTTCTACAAAAATAGGGTGTATTCGATAAGGAGGAAAATATTTTCTAGCGAATATTTTTCAATTTTTCTATGTTCGATTTGATCATCGGGAAACATTCTTATTAGAAAAACAAGTCCCTTGCAAATGAGTTAAATGACTTCTCTAGTAAAAGCATGGAAAATAAATTCGACAATTGCGTCATCTTCACCCCATGTTTGTCCCCATACCAGCACTCTCACTCTCTTACACCTCCTCCTCGACCTTTGCCTAGATTATACATAAATATTTAAGGATACCTATTTTTACATAGGAACTGAACACAGGAAATGGGCGTTCGACCATGAAAATCAAAAAATAATCAACTTATTTGAAAATTTTCAAATTCAGTCAAAGTTAGTCATATTTTTGGAAAAAAAAAAAGAATTTGAAATATACTTTTCCTAAATATGTTTTACACCCCTAATTTTCTAAAAACTAGCAAACTCACCTAACTAGACTAATTTACGTACAATCATATATATATTTGGTCACAAAAGTAATATCTCAAAATAGAAAGTAGCATTATGCGCAGGTCCGGGAAGGGCACCAGACCACAAGGGTACAGCTTTACCTTGCACGGAGAGGCTATTTCTAAGGTTTGAATCTAGTCATGTAGGAGCAATTTTACCCATTACTCCCAGACTGTCTATCACACAGGCTACTACATACTATTATAAATATTTTTTCACTTTATTTGACATTCTTTGAAGTTTGAGTCGAAAAACGTAAAAGTTTTCAATTTTTTCCAAATTCACAGTCAAAGGCTGATTTTCAAATTAAATGAAAAAGAAAATCTGGAGAAAAAGTAAAAAGTTGTCATAGTCAACGGGTACTTATTTTGCAATAAAAATTTTTCCATAGACTACACTAAACAATTTGGATTGCAGATTAAAGAGAAAACATACAACAGGGGATACATGTAAAGATAAAAGAACTAACTTTTCTCTGAAATAGGCGATTGGGGCCAGAATAGATATAGCAATAAGGTCTCTGTACAAACAGAAGATGATTTCATTCATGCCCACATTGAGAGCCACCTTTGTAATCACATGGTAACCACCATTGAAAAGCTGTACCAAAGCCATTGCACCATGAGCTTTCCATACCTCACCACCATTTCCTAATGCCATTTTGTTAATTTCAATCAGCCCACCACCCTATATATAGTTCTCACACCCCAAAGTCCAATGATGGGTAGGTGAATAGGGGGTTTTCTTGAAGGGATGGAGACCTCACATTGTTCCTCTTATTTGGTACTCTTGGTTTTGTTTTCTGAAATAGGCAAGTCAAACATGGCAAATTAGTTGATGGGCTTTTCCGTTTCTCATTTTATAACAAGGAGGGGACCCGCGGTTGCCTCTCCATTCCAATAGCTCGCGAATCACATAGGTAAGCTCAGTACGATGAATTAGACCCAGAAGGTCGAATTCTTATTTTCTGATAAAGAGTTTCGAACTCAAGGTCTCGTATCGAGCCCAAACCACTGGGTCACTTATAAAAAAAATTGTACAGTTAAAATCTCATTATTTTAACTATTTATTATAATAATATTTTGTTTGTGTCTTACTAAAAATAATTATCTTGTATTATTTTGTCATTTACTAAATCGAATAAAATTAATTATTTTTTTAAAATTTTATCTTATAATTAATAAGGCCTTCCAAAATTCAAACAAATTTTCAAGGTCACAATACTAGCTATTCATGCAATAATCTCATAGTCCATGTGTTTAATTTTAGTATTCTTTCAAGTAGTAGTGGTAGGTGGGATTACTTATTTATTGCTGTGTGGTCTCCTTGTTTTGTTTTGGGTAGTAAATTTCACTAAAAGTTGCTGATTCTATATGTATAGGACAATTGGATAACTACTAATGTGTTGGAAGGGGATGAAGGGATAAGAACACATACAACATTTGTTAGGCGGGGCCGGACCCACGTAGAGGAATAAGATTGTTAAGCGGGGGCATCTATTCATTGACTTAGACGTAAAACCTCTATAGATATATTAAAAGTATCATAAAATTTATATAATTAATGAGTAAGTGCTAGATATAGGTTATTAATTAGTAAGTGAGTTTAGAGTTCTCTAATCATGACATCAACTGTGATATTCTCTCCCTAATTTCTAAAATAATATGAGTAACTATAAGTTTAGAATTAGCATAATCATTTTTATTTATTTTAATCGCAAAATATGAAGAAGAAAAAAAAACGTTGAGCACATGTTCTAATTTTTTAATATATGTTCCACCTTCTCTCGATGGAATCACAATTTTTTCCATCCAAATTACATGAGAAGTATTTTTTATGTATTTATAGAATTGTTTAATTTATTGCATAAAGCATACAATATTCGCAAGTATAAGCAATGTTATTATTACTCATTTTAATTTCAAAATACAAAAAGTTCTCAAGTACATTAATATTAATATTAAATATAATTTTTTTATTAATTTTTTTCATAATTGTGTTTAATTAATTTTTACACTTGTACAAAATGAACGATAACGTTTAAACATCCACTACTTTTGGATGTTGAATCTGCCACGGTTAGGTGATGCATGCTAATTATGTGTCTAGACTATAAATAAATGGAATAAGACATAATCCTCAAAAAGATTCTTGCTTTTGAGCGCTAAAAGAGTTTAAAACAAATTGAAAATCGACTCAAAACTTATATTAGATAGAAATCGGTTCAATTATTTTTGTTTCCTACGGAGAAAAATCAGATAGAGTGGAAAATCCAAATTTAATTAGTTTGCAGTTTTTTTTTACTGATACAAGTATAGAAAGTTTAATGTCGACATTGTTTTCCATCAAGAAAATAAGGAAGAAAATATGAAATAAATTGAAACAATAAAAGTGAGAAATACAAACATCATACTTTTGACATAAACTGATGTACTACAAATTACACGTATAACTCAGTTATCAAATTCCCAAAATTGTTCTTATCTGATCAGGTGGATGTCTAGCCAACGACTTTGGATCTGGGTAGCCATTCTCAGGGTCCATTATAGCCCTGTAAATAAGCTCATAGGCTTCGGCAAGCGACCTAGCTACCTGAACACTTGTTTCTGATCGCAATCTTGGAACTTGCATCTGTTCAAATTCAGGAATAGCAGTTTCACTGCCCAAAATGAGACCAAATAAAGCCTTCAAACTGTCGGCAACAGAAGCCGGAGATGTATCCTCTTCTTCTGCTAATGGTGTCCTAGCTACGGAGTTGCCAGATTCATTAATTTCTAATGACTTGCGGAAATGTGACATCTTATTTAATAAACCACATCTTCGTAGAATAGCCTCAACTTCTTTTTCCACGAGAGCATTTATGTGATTGTCTATCATCACACCTATCTTCTTCACATAGCTGCTTGCAACTTCATGTCCTAAAAGTGGTTGCTGGATTGCACATAAGCAGTTGATAAGGAAAATTTTGGCCGGAGTCTCACTGGTCTGCATAAAACAAAAACAGAAGGTTAACGCCAAGGATAGCAAGCATAATGCAACTGTATGATAGTACTATATTATACAACCCTTTATCAATTGACAGTTTACTCATGGAATAAATGCAAAAAAAAAAAAAAGATTTCAGTCAATCATCTAACATAAGGTGGTCCAGCAAACCACATGAAAAAATACTATTGTTAGAGTTAAATGTCCCAAACACAGCTTGGAATGTGTCAGATGGTAGGATGACTCCACGGTTTCTTGTTTTTCCTTTCTGTTTGGTTTCTTATCTTTTATTGGAGGTGAGAGAGAGGGAATGAAATTTCATCAGACAAGATTACAACATAAGAAGTCTAACTGGACCTTGACATTAAAGGAGAAGAAAACCAACAATACCTGCGGTAAAGATGATGAATTGTTGCCATCCAAAAGAGCATCCACAGATGTCCTGCGATGTTGACTTGGATCAGAAGTAATCCTGCTCCTCCTTGACGAGTGCATGGAACCTTTTGACTTGTGTGCCTCTGCTGCTTGCTCACACATCTGCATGGAAGATAAATATTAAATATGGAAAAGAATAACAAGTTTGATGCGGCAATACTGCCGTAAAATCAGCGATGATGCATTTACAGTGTGTCACATGTCAAGAACTCCAAATCAATCGTAACTTCTGAAATCACTCAAACAGGATAATGAAATAAATACTGAATTCTAGTTTTTCCAATGTATATAGCTGATGCACTTCAGTTTTTCAAATAAACCTACAAACTTCAACATATTCCTCTTTGCTGCACTCAAGAAATAAAGAGTGCTAAGAATTCAGAAGAGAAAATATTCATACTCATGATCAACATCAACCAGGGTAGACCTGTACTTAACATGAGTTAATATTTGCTCTAACTTTAATGGAAAGGCAAGTCATCAACTCTGAATAAGTTAGCTTTGTTTCTCTAATTCTTGTTGGCAACTTTTTCTATAACTGTAGTGTCCGGGCCAGCTTACACACCTCAATTAATTTCACAGGGTACTAACTAGTGGGTGTTTGGATTAGGTTATTTTTAGGTGCTTTTAACTTTTAAGCACTTTTTATTTCTAGAGGTACTTGGAAAAGACACAGTGCTTTTTAAGCACCTTAGTTAACCTTTAAAAGTACGACAAAAAAAGCCAAAAGCCAAAAGTAGGTAGGTACCTACTTTTGGCTTTTGAGTAACCTTAAAAAAAGCCTATCCAAACACCCCCTACCTCTCATCAGTACAAACACCCAGGTAACTTTATTGACCAATGATTGGACAGACGTGAAGAAATCACCGGCTGGGATTTGAACCAGACCTCATGCTTCTCACTCCATTTTGTTAACCATTAGGGCACATCATTAGGGTACAGCCTTCACGGAAAAAAAAGAGAATCATAAACAGCAGGTGTCAATTGTTAGAAGTCACATCATAGCCATTGCCAGGGTGTCCTACATTTCACAGGTCTCTATGGCTATCGTAGGGCATCTGAATGTCATCTTGCAATAAACTAGTCCTGCACTGTTGGTAGGGTTAAACTAGTGGAAATTTAGATGTTTTTCCTTCTTTTTTTAAAAAACAAAATAGAATATATATGATTAATACTAATTATTTCAAATATTAACCGACTATAAGAGTTCATGTATCTACATTTCCTCCTCTTTTTTCTTTTGATTATTTTCCAGCAGCAGGGTCCGAGATTTTAAAAACCCTCAGAGGCGCAGTTGCCAAACATCTTTCACTCTCCTATTTCTTAGGAGAGAAGAATCCTCTTTTCTGGCAACTGCTTACTGGATTTGAATCCTTCCTTCCCCCCTTTTTTTTTAATAACCGAGAAATCTGTCTGTGGCCCGCCCTTTGGACCAACCACAGCCTACTAAACTCGGTGGATAATTGGCCCGCTCCTCTACCCTTCTCCACTTAAATACCAGGCTTTGCTTTGCATGGTATGGGGCTTGAACCCAGTGACCTCAGCCGCAAATCCTCCACCATTTGCCACTCGAGCTAGGCCCTGTAGGCGATTTGAATCCTTTCTTTGCTTACAGTGATTTTCACCTTATTTTCGAGCTATGGTGTTTGTTTCCCTGGACATTTTCTCAAAAGATTTATTTTACAGAAGGGGATAAATCTTTTGATACTTCTGAAGAATTCTCAAGTTCATAAAGATTGTACAATTAGTGGAAAGGATGCCAATAGTCTCTCCATAAAATAGGCAATTTGAAAGACTTCTGTGTTATCGTATTCTATTGATCATTTTTAATTGTTGTCATTAGATTATAGATACTTTCGTAACCCACTCACAGTTGAATCTTAAACCTTATCATAGGACATTTTACAAGGAAGATGGATGTATTGAGGAAAAATACTATGGTATGTCGAGTACTATGCAAGAGCAAACAAAATAGTATTTTTTTTCACATTGCAAAATACTTAATGCTCATCTAATCTAACTTGATTTGCCTGCATAACTACCATAACACGATAGCATGAAAGACACTGGCTAAATACTGTAAATCATAACACAATAATATATAAGTACTTTTAAATTTAGTTTTGCTCAATCATAACAACAAAATGTTTGACACGAACTCTCTCTTGGTAAAGATAAGATTTTGTGTATATTCTATCCTCCCCAGATTCTACTTTCTGGGAGGATAACCATATTCTTGTAGTTGTTTCAATTGGTAAATAGTAAGAGACCAATAAATAGAGTTACATGGATATAATTTATATTTGAGAAGAAATAAATCAAGTTTAGTTTGGTCCTCACAGAAAGTGATTTCCTTTACTGGTCTTGTGAAGAAATGGTGTGTGAAACTTTTGGAGTTCAACGTTGAAGGGAAGATCTTCTGAAGAATTTTAAAGTTATCTGCCTCATGCTAAGATATTGCACATGACTGATAGGCGCACACACTCGTTACTTTTGTATTGATTCATGTGGGTTTCAAATCACATGCCATGCGCTTTGAATAGCTATTCTTGACAACTTTATAATCTTTATGTGATCTGAAGCAGGTTAAGAAAGTGTATTGCCTGCATTTTCCCAAATACTATTTTGCTTTATGTTGTTCTCCGGGTGCTTCAAATCAGGTGGCTGCACAGTTTTGGATGCATACGCAGATAAGTAAACTATGGTAAACTCTAAATATGTGTAAATTGTTCAACTTTGAATCAAAGAAAGATTCTTATTTTCAGCTTCAACATTTGAAACACAAAGCAAAATACGCCCTAGTAAAGATGAAACACCATAAACATATTAGTGATTCTAGCCATAAATTTAACTATCTAAAAGGAAAGAGAATGAATAGCATAACATTTTTTGTAAACTGTCTTCAGGATCGATTTTTAGGTCTTAAGACAAAATCAAGCCCTATTTTAGCGGAAATTTGCCCATTCAACACCGAGACCACATGAATTTTGCTGCTATATTACAGAGTATATGAAACTTTTAACTATTTAAAGGAAAGAGACTGAATAGCATAACATTTTTTGTATACCTTCTTCGCGATCGATTTTCTAGTCGAAGGTCAAAAACCAAGCCCTCATGCCCTCTTTTAGTACAAGTTACATAGTTGCCTATTCAGCACAGAAACAGTATGAAGTTTGATTCTTAAAGTTATGGAGTTATACAAAGCTTCTAACTATCTAAATGGAAAGTAAAATAAAGAACATAACATTTTTTGTATACATTCTTTGGGATTGCCTTTCTAGTCTAAGATCGAAAATCAAGCCCTCTTTAGGCACAAAATATAAATTTGCCTATTCAGTATAGAAGTAGTATGAATTTTGCTTCTTAAAATCAAGCCTCTAGGCTCACTCCAATGTGTGCTTTGCTGTCAGTAAATTAAATTCGACCATCGTCTACAACAAACTCCCGCTCGCAACATAAAATTCAAAAAAAAATGTCTAAAACATTATATCACAAGGGTTTATACACTCAAATCACAAAAAAGCAGCAACTTTTGCTATAATACAAGATAAGCATAACAAGAAACATAAAACTATTCATTTTAAATGACTAAACTCTTGGCAAGACCTTGACCTTACCATATAGAGCTACCAAGGAAAACAAAAATCAAATTCAAAAATGTCATTTAAAAGAAAAAGGAATATCAAGGTTTCTACTTCAACTATTCAGAAACCACATTGTTCTT
>JAPFFP010000103.1:16712260-16724295 GCA_026153255.1 Solanum medicagineum | reverse complement strand
AACATATAAAGAAAATAGAGAAGATATATTTCTAAGTGGTGTCTTACATTGTACAAGTGAAGCCCTTTATATAGGCTATAAGAAAGAGTATGATGTTTAGTTTAACCAATGTGGGATATATTTCCTACTTCTATCAAATAACACTTCTCACAAAACAAGATGAAATTTTTCTTTTTTATTCTAAGTAGGTGTTTGGCCATAGAATTGATATTCTGATTTCAAACTGATTCTTTTTTATGAAATTTATTTATACAAAATTCAGTTATGACTTCAAATCATGATTAGGAAACTCAATTCATAAGAAAGACCTATAGTTTTAAACTTTGTACAGAAAAAAGGCTCATGCTCGATGTGAACAGTTTATGTGTACCATGTGTGAGGATCTTATTAAGAATAACCAGTTATTACTATTATTGATTTATATGACCAATGAATTTTTGTAAAAATTATGTATATTTAAAAGTTTGTAATAATAAATAATCGTAAATATTTATTTATTTATTTTGTAAAAGGAACATGTACATATATGATATATTATTTTGAATTTTAGGATATTTTGATACCTTATTTATGAATTACGATTTGTTCGATCATTTAGTAAAATCGTATAAGAGTTAGACAAGCAAATGACAGCTATTTTTCCCCGAATGATGGGGTTTTCATGTTTATAATAAAGAAACAAAAATTTAAACTGCATATCTAAATAAATTTCAATTTTAAATCAACTTATTTTCAAATTACTGAAAATCTTAAATCATGTCCAAACAGCCGTAAGTCTTGGACTCATGATCAAATGGCTTTTGATGTATGAACTTTTCCTGCATCATGCAGTGAATTAATACTGAGATAATCGAGATTGTTTAATTATCCTATTTGAGGCACTTTAGACGGAGTCAAAAGGATTGTCGTTTTAATTATTTTGAAATTACTCCACTCTAGTTACATTTCATTTGGATTAAGAATCTTATACCATGAACCAAGTTTGGTTGGCCTAGTGGTTAGCTCATTAGGTCGTTTATGCAAGTGCCATGGGTTCGATCCCCGCCTTGTGCATGCAGCAATCAATTGGCCAGCAACAAACCCTTAAATGGAGCTCAAATCCGCGGAAGATTAATCATTGACCTATCGAGATGAAAGTTACCTTGGAAACCAAAAAAAAGAATCTTATACTATGGCGAAAGGTCAAAAAGAAATAATTATAACAATAACATAGTCATACTGAAATTCCATAAATAGAGTTTGAAATAAAGTGTATACAGATCTTAGACGGAGTCAGTATTTTTGAAGAACCTTCAGTTCGAATACAACAAATTAAGATAGATATAAAACGAAAAACACTAATGTAAAAAACACAACAACTAATATAAAACAATAACAATAATTTATCTTAAAAAATGAAAATGACGAATTTGTTTAAGTTCTTTGAGTCTCAAATTTTGTCCGTGATATTATCATTAACATCCCTAACTAGTCATGCCTGGCCCCTTTCTTCAGGTTTTAAAACCTTTAACGTGGGAAGTATTTTACATTTTTATTTTATTATTGGATATCTGATATTTGTGTTATTAAGGCTCAATTATTTTAAAATTTGTGCTGCATAAGATTCCGTCTATTCGGTAAAAGTATTTTCTATCAAAGATTTTTTTCATATTCAAAACTGTTAAGATCGAATAGATTATATATGTAATTAAAAAGCTGCTAAAGATATAAAGCTTAATTATGATCTACTTTCAAGTGGGAAGTAGATTGATCATACACAAAGCCGCTAAGATATAGAGCTTAATTATTTTAGAAGTTTAAAACAACTTTTTGATGATTTATGATTATTGCAAGATCTTGGAGGAGGGAGATGGGAACAAAAATGACAACATGAAATTGAATTACGTATTATTCAAACATAATTTTAGTACGCCATATACATATTATTCATTTTTTTAAAACTTTTTCTTTCATGTTGATGCTCATGCAAAGATAGGAAAAAAATCACCTTTAGGAATATTTTCGTGATTTCATTCTTTTTCATCAATGGTGTTTCATCACATGACCATTTATACGTTATAAACTCTTTTTTATTGGACAGTCCATCAAATTATGTATTCTTCAGTATACTGTTATGCCTTGTATATATTTTAAATTTTTTGTATTATATATAGTTTTGCTCGTGTATCTGGATAGAGAATAATCATATCCAATATATTTTTTTAAATCATCACATATGTTTTTTTAAATATTCACTGGTGTCTCATCATACGATTATTGGAAAAAGTCAAAAATACCTCTTGAAATGGAGCAAAAATATTCCTATTAGGTTTTGACTCAAAAATACTTCTCTATTAAATTTTGGACTCAAAAATACCCCTTAGTTATATTTTTAGCTCAAAAATACCTCATTTCTAATGGAAACGAAAAAACGACCGAAAATACCTCTTAACTATTAGAAATGGAGCAAAAATATAATCTTCATTCTTTTTTTTGGCTAACAAATGTCCCTTGGTTAAAATTTTAACATTACTATTTAAAATATCCCTCTATCATTAAAAATCTAACTTCAAACCCATCTTCAGATCAATTTTTGTCAGACTTTGAATAGTTCAAGTTTTTACTGTATTACACAAATACCTTTTGTTTATTGTTACAATTAAATTTTTCTCTTGACAATGATAACTTATGTTGATTGTATTACATTACAGTCATGAGCACAACTTCTATAAAAGCTTTGTAGGTTCAGAAAATTTGCAAAGTTGGATCCTATTGAACTCAAGAAACTGATTCGAAGAGGAGATAATGATTATAACAAGGATGAATCAGAACTATCATTCACATATCGACTTTTTGAGACGTTTGCAAGTAAAATGACAGTCTCTTTCGACATGAAAAGGCTAGTCTCGGACCTAATATCTAAGGAGAAAACATCTTAGATCCCTACATGGGATTCCACATGGACTGATCATGTAGCACTATTTGTCCACATAGCATTATGGTGTCATTTTCATTAGAGAGAGGAGTATTTTTTTTTTTTGTGTGTGTGTGTGGAGGGGGGAGGGGCAAAAATTTGAGAGAGTGGTATTTTTACACTATTTCTAATAGTTCGGAGGTATTTTTTGTCCTTTTTCATTTTCGCTTGAGGGAGGGGTATTTTGAACTAAAAAACATGACTTGGGGGGTGGGGGGGTTTGAGTTACGAATTTAATGGAGGGATATTTTTATTCCAAGACCTAATAGAGGGATAATTTTTTATTCTATTTTAAATAGTTCGTGGATATTTTGATCCTCTTGGCTAATGCGCCATGACAACGTTGAACCATATTTATCTTTTTCACCCAAGCGTAAAAGACATATTCATTACCAAATAAGGAAGCATTCCACTTGGACACTTGTTGAATATACATAGTTTCGAGTCAATAATTATTATAAGCAACGAATTAATTAGTTAACATTAAAGGACCAAATCATGGGTTAATTTTAATAAAGCTTTAAATTATCTCCAAGTAGTCCACCGTGTAGCAACAAGACAAGTTGCATAAAAACATTATGATTATCTCTAAGTTATAGATTTAAGAAGTTTATCACCTATTTCATCATGATTTTAACAAACATTATTAGGTAATTGATGAGATGTCATTAACAAAATTAAGATAACATATTTATTATAACATAAGTAAAGGTAGGTAGGTGGTGAGATTGCCATAATAAAGTTGTGTTTGTGTAATACTATTCTCATAGATTTTCATGACAAGGTTGACGCAAACTAGTCATAAAGATAAATTTGCTAATTGTGTGGATGGAATATCACAAAGTGAGGCAATTAATATGCACTTTATATAATCAAAAAGATTTTGCTCTTTGTCCATTCTTTATCATTTTATTGGATACTCTCAACTTTCCTTGATTGAGTCATTGAGTGATATCCCTTCAACTAGCTAGTGCAATGGTTTAAGTAATCTAGTTTAGCTTCATTCTATATTAAAAATTATGGTTTAAGTAGTCTAGTTTAGCTTCATTTTATATTAAAAATTTCTTTTTTAAACATGTACATTCAAATTATTCTTACACATGTCATGATATTTTTATGGCTATAAGGCATTGCGATGATATATGAGAGAAATAAAAAAAACTCATTATGGTGTGGATAAGGATTGAAATATGCTTATGTGATAAAGAGATTGGAGGAGATAACTTTCTTTCTATTGCTCGAGTGGAATCAGTTGACAAAAGACTTGAACGTAAGTTTAATTTACTTCAAAATTAATTTGTAAGATATATTAAAGGTAAACAAATAAAATTATAATTTAAAAGTTATCAATTATTTAAAAAATTTTATTATTCTAAACAGAATTATAAAGAAAAAAGTGTTACATAAAACAAAATAAAATCAACAGAGGGATTGGAATATTAGTAAATTTGTGAACTAAGCTAGTCTTCCTTCAATAGCACTAAAAGAAATTGATTTCTTTTTTCCAATTATTACGAAACTAGTGTTAGCGTTATCTAGAAGCATATTAACCAATTCTTGTTTTTAATAGAATCCATCCACCAAAGCTTTCACCTTCTGCAATGGTGTCTTGTGTATTGTTTAAATACAAGAGGGGGATCAAATCTTTTACCTTTGGTTATAAGGGGATGCGAAGGGAGAAAAAGAAAGTAAGAGTTTCAATTCTAAAAATAGCTAAGATAGACAAAACATGTTAACCAATTTATCACTTTACTTTGCACATGCAAGTTAACAAAAATGTGTCCTTTTTTGTGGGGTTCTATTTCAAAGGAGGTGCAAAAAAAAGTTAGAGCTTTAAAAGTTGGACAAAAAATACGAGGGCGAGGTTGACTCAAATCGTAAACCAAGGGCAATTAGAATATTTTTATATAAATTATAGGGATAATTTTAAAAATCATTAAAAAAAATCAATATTAAGTCTAACTTAACTTGAAAAGTTTAATCAGTATTATCTAAATCATGTAAAGAGTTCAAGTCTCATCCTTTAGCTGATACAAGAGACTAATATATAGAATCTTTTCCCTTCAAACAACAACAATAATAACAAAATATTCAATGAAATCTTACAAGTAAGGTCAGAGGAGGGTAAAATGTGCGCAAACCTTACCACTACCTCATAGAGATAGAGAGGCTATTTTCGAAAGACCTTCATCTCAAAAACAACATCCCAAAAGCAGAAAATACTAGATATAAGACAACAACTAGAGTGGACAACAAATGATAATTAATAAAGACAATAAAAGTAACAAATCAAATGACGGACAATAATATCACAATATATAAAGGCACAACTACCCTCACTAACCTACTATATCGCAAGGCCAGACATCATCCTACCCCTTCTATCCATTTAACTTTCTATCCTAATACCCGACCTCCACTCTTTCCTATCTAAGGTCATGTCCTTGGCGATACGAAGTTGCTCCATATCCTATCTAATCACCTCCCCCAATACTACCTCTACCCCTCGGCATAACCCCTAAATCCAACCTTTCATACCTCTAACATTGTTTCACTATTCTGGACGATCATTATTTTGAATGAGATTTCATCATGTGGTGTCAATTAGAACTAACAAGATATTGCATATTAAAGTACATAACTATTACTTTAATAGGTTAGTAGACATAATTGGGTGGAATATATAATGTCGGTT
Source organism: Solanum medicagineum (assembly GCA_026153255.1). NCBI lineage: Eukaryota > Viridiplantae > Streptophyta > Magnoliopsida > Solanales > Solanaceae > Solanum > Solanum medicagineum. The sequence continues at coordinate 16,718,647 of JAPFFP010000103.1, read as the reverse complement.
TGCAAAGCTTGTTATCATAGTCACACAATTAAAGCTAAAGTTGAAGAGTAGGGCAGCTATTGCACTTGCTGCTTGATGAACAAGTGTATGGTCTTCATATGGTTGAAAGTACCACGTTTATAGGAAAAATAAAACTCAAATATTCTCAATTATAAGTGGTACTCCAATCCATATATAGTTTATTTACCTAATTTACACTCTACAACTTAGAGGTTTTGTAAGGAAAGAGATAATGTAGAGGTGTTATCTTTTTTTAAATTTATATTAATAGTAGAATATTTATCCTTTTTTCTTAGTTTAGAAATATTCTAGTATATTTGTTTTTCTTGTTATATGAATTACATAATTTTAGTTTCCTTTTTAGTTTAGTATCTATATAGAAGATATCATTTTTTTTAGTTTTTTATAAAGTAGAGTTTTTTTATTTTGAATGCAAGAAGCAATATAATGTATAAATCAATGTGTTTGTTTAATATGTGCTCACTTTCAACCCATCGCTCCAATTTTCAGTTACATATCAAATTTTAACCAATATTATTTTGAACCATGATAAGCATAAATATATTTTTAAACGTATCCTCAATTCTTCATTGATGAAAATCATCTCAATTGATTAGTGGAGACAAAGATAGAGAATAATTCTGCACGGTGTTCAAGAAGAAGGATTAAGTGTACGTGTAAAACTCAAATTGAACACACCAACTTGGGTTTAACGGTGTAATGATGACCCTTCAAAGTTATTTCCTTCGCTCTTCGTTGTTTTCAGTATTTAGAGTATTTTTAGCCATTTGTGACTTGTTGGCCTGACAATTTAATCGTCTGATCATTCATTCAGATTTTGTGTAACTTTTCGTGTTTGGAGATTCTTATAATTTGAAAAATTGACTTCAGTAAAGAATACAGGTAAATAATCTTATAACAGAATTTTGATAGTTTCATCAATTCCAGAATGACCTAATTAGGCTAGAAGCATGATTGGCTTGAGTATCGAAGCTTTCGGTGCGAGTTTAAACTATTTAGCATTATGGCTATTGAAATTTGATCCAAAGTTGACTGTAGTCAACATTCTTAGAAATCTTGCTCGGATGAGAATCCATCAACGCGATTAGCTCCATAATGTCAACTTTGGTCTAGATTGACCCTTTGAATGTGACCCAAGGTTTCTGATCTCATTGCGAGCCCTTTGGTGGATTTTAGTTTAAAATGGTGCTTGGGCGTGAGACCCACTTTTTATCAAAACGACCCTGACGGAAATTTCAACTAGAACATTGAGTCTAGAATGCCGATTTTGATGGGATAGCATAGTTTATTTGCACGCATGGAGTTTCGAACGAATCTCGGATACCCATAAGAGATTTTTGGACTTGGTCATTTCAGCTAATGCAGCAATTGCTAGAGCAGCTAGGTTTCTTCTTCGCGTTTGCGTGCTGACGCCGCGATCACGAAGGCTTAACGTCCAAACCATATCGTGATTGCGAGGCCCATGGCCGCTTCCGCGAAGGGTCCAACAACTATGCCTTTGCGACTGCACGGGGCTTGCTTCAATCACGATACTCTAGACAGTCGGTCTCTGTGATCGCGGGAAGCACCTCTGCGATTGCAATGGTATATTTGGGGGCATGTCACGATCGTGAGCCTTAAACTCTGCGATCACGATGTATGTCTGAGTCTGATTACTGAGTCTAGTTACTATCAGATTATCTTTTTCTTTTATAAAGTGGTCTTATTTCAAATAGTCCAAGGATAAAATTGACTCATTTTCTTTACTATTTCGGAGCAACTATTCGTAAGAATGATATTTTTGAGCTATTTTAACAGTTGAACGACATTTTTAAGTTGAGCCAACAACGTATCAATAAAGGGCATTTTTTTACTAAAAATATGACGAAAAATAAACTTGACCCCGTTTTCAATAATTCAAAAATATATTTGACCCTTTCTCTAATTAGTTAAATCAATAGTGCATACAGTATCTTTTAGGTCCATAAAGAAAGGAAGTGAGAGTACCTAATATCTAATGAATGGACCTCGGACTTGTCCCTTTCTTTGATGTGGAAGGGGGAGCTTGTAAACACACTAAGAAACACTAGTCTCTTTGTAGGGACTATAGGAATCAAGAATGCCAAGGTGCACTAACGGAGTTAAAATTTTTATTAAGGAATTTAAAATATAAAAAAATAAACACACTAAAAAGTTAAAGAAAATTTAACATTTAATATATATATATATATATATATATATATATATAAATAATTTTAGTCATATATACATAAAAAAAATTCTGTTTAAAGAGTTTTCAAATGAATCTCCTCGACCCTATTTAAGTCCGCCTCTATTCAAAGGTCACATTATGCATTTCTAGAAATGCATGATATTCACCAGCTTTTTTCATATAAACGGCTCATCTCGTCATGACCTTCTCTTGAATTTTCAAAAAAACTTCTATCGTTCCATCTCCACAGAGATAGAGAGAACCTGTCGCTGTCTCGACTGTTTCTCCGATAAATGAACTTAAAATTAAGCCAAGTTTATTAGTATGCTAGCTAGTTAGGTAAAGATTACATCAAATGCAAAAAGATATCAAATCTCTTAAAATTGGATTTGTCAAATATTTTTGATTGTGATATATAGAGATTTTCAAGAAACGTGTACCCTTTTAATGTGTGCCCATTTTTTTGGCATTCCGGAGTGTGTTTTCACATCATATGTTATAAAATTGCTTTAGATAAAGTAAACTTTGAATTTTTCTTTTTGGTCGTTAGAAATTTAACTACTAATTAGGTCAGCATTGTTAATTTGATTTTTTTTTATTTTTTCAATCAATTTTTGGTTTCCTAGAGTCGAATTTCACTAATAAATAGATTCCAAAATCAAACTAATAACAAGAAATTTTGAGATGAAAATCAAGTATCGTCTTTGCAAAGAAATTTATACAAGAAATTAAATCACTATAGAGAGCACGTTGATTATTTTATCTTATACGACAAATCAAACAAATTAGAAGTCGATTGTTGGCAGCTGGTTAGAAGCTAAGTTATATTTATATTATGTTATGTTCGGTAGAATTCTTTTGTTACAAGGAAATATATATATTATTTTATAGAAAGTTATAAAATATAATAATAAATACATGCATAACTCCGACATAAAATAACATATAAATTTTCACATATCTAATTCCTATATTATTAATATCTGCATTTTTCTAAGAAACATGGCTCAATGTTAGTATACCTAAAATGCTCACGCACAAAAGGCCAAAGGAAGTGTTAATTAATTAATTAACTAGGAATGAAGAAAGAAGTTATTTAAAGTTGATGTGTTGCGTCATGCTGCAATTGTGAGTGATTAGAATTAGTTGAATGAGGTGATCAATGGAAGTGTCATTTACAGCCCAAAATAAAGGATTACGTTTCACTAATTCTTTTGGATAAAGAAAGTGAAAGGATTAAGTGTGGAATAAAAGTAGATTAGCATTAAGTATTAAATTAAGTGTGGCTATCACAACCTTATACAGAATGATCTATGACCACTAACTGTTGATAAGGACTTGTAGATCTCACACTTAACCAAATACTACAAGCCTTCACTTCAGAGTGGTCCTTTTGTGGGGTATATTAAGTGTCGCCTTGACACTAAACAAATAGCAATATCATATTATGTTAACACTATTTTTAAAAAAAATTATATTAATCTAATAATTAGTGTATCAGAGTTAATAGTTTATGAAAATAACGGGATGATGATGTGAAGCCCAACATAGCACCCTTGTCCATCTACTGACTGATTGACTATCTTTATCCTTAGCTTTGAAGACGTATATATATAAAAAAAAATAAAAAATAAAAAAGTAGGCTTTAGTGACCGTAAAGACTCAATAATATGGGTGACATCTAGTTAATCTTTAGATAAGCCCATGAGTTGTTGAATTATGTGGAGCTTAATCCAAAGAGAGACTGTGGTGTGTTAAAATAATATCGTTCTTAATTAATTATTAAAAAAAAAGAAGTTACATATGAGGTGTAGTGATACTCTTAATAATGTAAAAAAAATTCTAAACAATCATACGAGTTTGATCCAAAACAAATAATATTGCCACGATATGCTAGCTAAAAATAACTTTAACTTTTAAAGCTTAGCAATTATATGATCAAATAGAAATTAAGTTAAGCAAATTTTCACACTAAAATTAATTAGTCAAGCCCTATAGCCGAGCTTGCACACGGATCGAGAATACCTTAATAAAGAGGGTCTTATTTTTCTTTATGTCTTTTTACTTAATACAAAACTATTAAATTTTAAATATCAAATACATAATGAATTTAAAACAATCGAATTAGTAAGTTTCAAATATCAAAATGCGAGATGCGAAAGCCCCCACAAGAACTCACACATGGGTGGAGTTGTCCCTATTAGGAAGATGTCACAAACAATGTTCATCTTCAACATGAAAATTATGAAATCATCAATATATATTAGCTTTTTCTTGCTTTTTCCAAAATTTTTTAAAAATAATAATAACAAATTAGGTGTAGTACTAAGAGATGATGGAGGGTCTCTATCACTTCAAAAAAGGGGGTTAGATTAGGGGTCAACAACTAATTAAGGTTGTTAAAGTGGCAATAATTAGGACAAAATAAGTGAAAGAGATGATAATAGTTAAATATAGTCACAAAAAAGAGAGAGGTGTTTATGAAATGCAAGTGATATAATAATGGAGAAGATAATGAATTGAGTAGTACACACTTTAATTTGTGTAGGGACAGCCCACAATAATAATCCACCAAATAAAAACACGATTTCCTTCATCATCACCTTGAAAGTTTTCCCAAAGATTAAAAGTGAAAAATACTATATACTATATATTTTTTATTATATTATAATATATATAAGAAGCAGAAAAATTGATTACAATATTGACAAATTGATATCTCAAAAACCCCACCACAAGCTCAGAGTGTATACCACGTTTCGGCTTCTCAACTCCTTTTATTCATAATTTGATATCACGAACGACAATGACCACCAACTAGTTGTCGTTGGGATCGAAATAATAAGATGTTATGTAAAAATTTAAGTTGAATTATTCTTTATTTTTGATGTTATATTTATGTCGATGTGACATGAATGTGGTTGCGGATGCGAGATTCATGTTTGATTTAGTCAACTGATTTTGAATGCGGGTGTGAGATTCATGTCCGATTTGGTCAACTGATTTTGGGTGCTTTGACCAAAATCGATGGGGAAAGTCTGGACGGTTTTAATGATTTCTGCAGTTAATGCAAAAGTAAGGTGAAATTGAAAAAATGAAATACATTTTATATAAAAATTTCTATGTCACGCTTTTTTCTTTAATCTTCTTCCTGGATTCTCTTCCTGTTGCTCAATGAAATTCTATGTGTATTTGACTTCATTAAATAACTATATCAAATAATATATGACTAGTTAAATCTAAAATTTTTAAAGCATAATTAATAAAATTAATTTATAATAAATAAACGTCTTAATATACTTTCTTACGAGATATATTAAATCAACATGAGCCAAAATAATAAAATAGATAAGAGTATTTGTTTTAGTTTATACAAGACTAATTAGTGACAATATTTGATACCGCTGATATATATATTTTGAAAAAAAAAATTAGTTTATCTTTAAGAAAACTCATACTTGACACTAATTGTCGGTTTAAATTCGATTCGAAGAATTTTTTGATAGAAAATTCTTTTCCCCTTTAATGATTTATTAGACTTGAATATTTATTGGTAAAAAATAACTCCCTCGAGATAAAAACCTTTACACACGCATACATGTATATGGCAAATACCATAAATTTCATTAGTTTAAGGGCTTATTACATGCCTTATACCATGCGGCTTTTGCGCATCCGTGTTAGATTTTGGTCCTGATACATATATTTCGCGCATTTAAATATATGTATCTCAAATACATATGTCAAAATTAAGTGTAATTTATTTCAAATTTATTGTATTTAAGTGGATTCGCGTGAATCCAATTCTCTTGCTCGTCTTTTTTCTTATGTATTTGGGTTCGAGTGTATCTAGTATCGCAGATACATGTATCCAGTGAGATTGATGCGGAGAGTCTTCTCTCAATCTCCGGCTTCCTCCTATATCTTGCTCATCTCACTCTCTTCCTTAGTCGTCTCTCTCCTAATGTATCTGTATTTCAGGATGTATTTGCTAGCAAAAGTACATATACCTAAGCATATCTAAAGTGAAATTTGATATGAACTTACTAATTAGTGAGATAACATGTAATTCTTTCAAACCATAGGAAAAACTAGTAAATATAATACAATACTTGTTTAAGTAATTTTTTCTACCTAGTATAACTTCACATTACTTGCTAGCTAAGTCCTTTTAT
>JAPFFP010000103.1:16697469-16712160 GCA_026153255.1 Solanum medicagineum | reverse complement strand
ATGGTGATATATTTTTATAATAGCAATATGGAAAGTCTGATTCAGAATCAATTTCTACCTTCCATTTTAATGCTTGGGATCTATTTAGAGCCTCTAGAACATCTTAATCAACTTCATTGTGGGAGCATCAAGAACAAAACATGAATTTGTGTGATCTTAAACATGCAAAGTGGTTGGTGAGATTCTTGAAGAATCACGATAATATTATATTTTGTTGAATGGTAGGTCAAGTTTGAACCAGCACTTGGAAATGAAACAAAATATCTTGAGCTATAGTGGAACAGAAGTTTCTCCAATAACAAAGCATTTAGAGTTTCTTCTTGCCAAAGACCTCATAAATAATAACATCCAAGAATAAGTAAAAGAGAAGTAACAGAAATTGCATATGGTAAGTCATAACAACAATCAACATGTATTCAGTAATGTGTGGTGTCTATTTGGTATGATGAAAGTAATTTCTATATCTCTCTCTGTCTGTCTATCAATCTATCTATCTATATATATATATATAAGATGTTCTCTATAAAAATACTTTTCGTAAGAAAATATTTTCTAAAAATCTATGTAGTAAATATCAATAATTGTATTAGCAAATCGGATATTGATAGAAAGGAAAATTGGTTATAACTCAATCCGAAAAGCTTGCTCAAGAAGTGAAAATTGTCCAATACAATTAGGGAGACAAATCGTCTTCCTGCACACCAATGTGGGACTACTAACACCCCGCATGCCAAGGCCCAACTAGAGCTTGAACAAGATAATATAGGGATCAAAATTGGGTGAAAACGAGTATTGAGTGGGCCTAGCTTTCATATTATGATAAGAAATGGTAGTAGGATCTAACTCAACCCAAAATATTGTTGGATAACATAATAACAAGTATAAGATTTATTTATAAGTACGTACAAGCAATGGTCGAGTCGTGCCTAAAAAAGTGTTTCAGCTACATGAAATGTTCCCTAAGGATTAAACAAGCCTTCTCTATAAGAGGAAGAGGTCCAACTAAATATAGCTACTATAAATCCAGAAAGATGAGAAAATGGCTTTTAAGCTATTGAGTAAGTTTCTTGGTTCTTCATCCTTCCTGTGAAATCTTCTTTTCTCAATTTATAAAAGCAATATATGGTGAAGCAATTGAGAAACAAATGGGATACTAATATTTACCATATGTGATGGCATGTGTAATATGCCACAACATTTGAAGAATTATACTATGGCCTAACACCATCATGTAAAGTGTCAAACATCGGCAGCAACAAATTTTTTAGAATAAATATAATTTCAACAATTTCCACATATTTTAAAATATTGGAGTCAAGAAGTAAAATTTGTTGGATTCGTATGATCAAAATGCAATAATTTTAATGTCTTTTGTATTATGAACCAAACTTAGATCGATAAAATTTAACTTATAGAATTATTGGTGAATTATAATATTCCAATGAACTAATAATACTTGTTGTAAGTGAAAGATTTTACTAAGTCACATTTGACCTCCAAATTTTGTTGTTCAACGTGGTTTTGCGCCAATAGGTCATGCATGCTTGTTTAGTCATGAGAGCTTTAGAAACTTGTCCTAAAATCTCATAGGAGTAGGCCACTCCACTTACCGTATAAATGAATCCATCAAGTGTATACTGCTTTAAATACACCACCTTAAGGACTATGAATTCATTAAGAGTTATAACTCATCCTCACCATTAGTAGCAGTTCAAACACTCTCTTTTAGTATGCACTATCAATATCGACTTGTTGTTATCCATATGAACATATGTTAGGTTGGGTTATTATCTTTATTGACAATCGTATCGGCCTTAACCCCATCTCTTTTGAGGTTTAAAGAATTAATTTTCTTTCCACGAATTTAAATAGAGAATTGGCCAAACTCATTTCTAACTTCACATAATCATTGGAAATTCTTCCATCTCTTCAGCAACTGCTTATCGACATCATATCTCAATTTCATTTGTTTGCTCTTATAATTATAAGATTTATACTTTTAAATAGCAATTGTCCCTTGACAATCACAATGCATACACAGAGGAGGCCACACATCCTTCGCTAAAGGAACATTGGCTAAGAAGTTTCTTAGCCACTTAGCCTCAAAACCAGCTAGCTCAAGAGCTATATACTCCGACTCCATTGTTGATCCAGCAATGACCATATGTTTAGCTAATTTCCACGACATTGGACCACCAGCAGGGGTGAACACATAGCCATTAGTGGATTTTATCTCATTGGGTAAAAACTACCTTTGCCATACTTATGTTTATTTTAAAAAATTTCTTGTTGCCGAAGTTTGGCATTTCATGTGATGGCCTTAGGACATAATATAACTCTTCACATGTTGTGACATCTTATCACATGGCATCACATGCGATAAACAGTACAATAACAACAACATATCTATTCAAATCCCACAAGTAAGGTCCGGGAAGGATAGAATGTGTGCAGACCTTACCATTACCTCATGAAGGTAGAGAAGTGGTTTTCAAATGTATTAGACACTAGTATCCCATCTATTTTTCAAATGCCTCACGATATACTATTTCTATAAATTGTGCACCGAAGAGTCCGTAGAGAGGATGAAGAAACATTGGAATAACATCTAAAATGTTAGTTGGAAGCAAATGATATGAAATAAAACATTAAAGATAGTTATAACTTATAAGTAAACTTAGCTTCATCCGTGGTATGATATAGTAGTCAATAAGGTGGGTTGAGAACTATAAAGTCTCATATTCAAATCTAAGCAGGGGCAAAAAGCCACTAAATGATTTCCATCTATATCAATGAAATTAGTCTAGACGTTCACCCAACCTAACCTAGTCCGGACAGCCGAAAGAAGTCATTATCTCCCATTTTCCAAGTACTCCATTAAACTGAATTCCACTTTATCAAACACATGCTTCTACCAAAGTGAAATCGGAGGTAATAATGACGCAAGAAGATCATTGTCCAGTAAACAACATGATCAGAAAAGATATATAACAGTAAAATCAAATAATGTCATAACACCAGATGAAGATTTTCTTAAAACTGCGGTCTAACAAGACAGATCCCCATTTGGGTGCCATAAACACTAAAATGGGTGGAGGAACAAGATATCACTATCCAAAAAAATCCTCTAAAATTTGAGTACTATTCAATTCACTTGCCCCCCCATCCACAATATTTTCTCTATAAAGGACACTTGTTTATGATTAAGACTGTCCTTTTCTATCATGAGATGCACAATTTCGCACTAGCTAGGGTTAAATAAAAAGAAAGTGGGAAATTCAATTACCTGTGGGCCTTTGGCATGGTAGGATCCTTACAAAAAAACTGCAGTGTGTTGAAAGAGACAACATTATCATGCCATGGTGGCTATCCAATTCTCAGTGGAGTGAAGACTGACCATGAATGATGATATACTATTTATTAAGCTTAGTTAAGCTTGACAGAAATGTTACTATTTGGATGGTTGTCACTGGTAGTTTAAATATCGTGTTTGTTTTGATTATTATTTAAATTTTATAGTATTATATTTTTAACTCTCACCTTGTTATTGATGAAGATTTGATTCTTATATTGTAATTCTCTTCCTATTTTATCCTCAATTTTAACCAAAAAAGAAACAGAAAGTAGGATTGACTTTAATATTTTCTTTCTTATTTTTTACTTTATTTATTTATTTAATAATTCGACTTTATTATTTATCCTGTCTTTTTACAATATCTACCACATGCACTATAACTTTTTGTAAGTTTGTCATTCAAATTATGAATGTATAGCATTAAGTAACAACCGAGAATAATAAAATCTATCCAAATATTGTAATCGTTGAAATAATACAGTACGATATGATACAATACCATATAACATAATACAATATATTATGAAACAATACAAAACCTTGACTTGTACTTCCTACAAAACTTTGATGTGTTATATATTTATGTCGTAGAACAATTAAACAATATATTTAATTTTTCATTTTAATATTTCATGTGTTATATGCTTTTGTAACCTTCTATGATCATATATATAATATATTTTATACTCAAATTATACTTTATTGTCTATAACATTAATGTGAAGAAACAACATTATGATAAACTTTCATTATGTAGAATTTTATCAAAACTTTAATCTTTGGCATTTGACATATTTGGAAAGAACTATTTATTATGAGTATTTGATGCGGAGATTCACATTCCTGCTAAGGGTCTTGGTGATACGATAATTGAACAAAACAAAGCATCAAAATAGGATAAAGCGAAGGTTGCGATTTTTTCTTCATCATCATTTGGATGAAAGTTTGAACGTAGAATACTTAACAATGAAAGATCCATTTGAACTGTGAATAAATTTGAAATGAAGATATGACCACCTTAAGATAACGATATTACCAAGGGCTCATTATGAGTGAATGCACTTATGGTTTTAAGTTTTTTAAATCGTAATTGAGTATAATTTTGTTATGTTTAGAATCAGTTCCCAATTAAAATTATGTGAAAATTATAAAAGACAAGGAAATGCTACAAAAGACATTAATTACTTTTCATGCCTCAAAAGTGATATTACAACAACAATACTGTAAAAAAGATTTTTAGAAATACTTTGAATTAATCATATGCCTTCTGATAGCTGAGCAATATAATGCCCTTTTAATCAAAAATCATGAAGCTCACCCTACTGAATTGCTCCATTACCAAAAGCAAATATGGTAGAAGCACAGAGTCAGTCTAAAAAAAAGACAAAATAATCAGCGCTAGGATTATGTGCATGGCGTGGTATGGACAAAAGACGACATAATAATTGTCGAATTGGTGGTCGTAATAACAGGGAAGCAATATGAGTTCTTAAAATAATCCTCAAAGAGGAAGTGCGATCATTGTCATCATTGTGACGTGAAAGGTCATTAAAAAAATAAATATTGGGCACCTGAATATTTTGTCAGACTGTATTAAAATTTCTTCAAAAAGAAAGAAAAGAAAGGCGATGCCTCCCTTTTTTAATGCCTGGATGGAGCCACATTTGACTTTTAAAGATAATGTTTAGGGAGGGTCTTGCCAAAAATATAATGAAAAATATTTGAGCGTAAGAAGATATATTCAAGTTCTATTGCACTAAAAGGCCAATAAATCATTGAGTTTTGATACACCATGATGAGATATTGGATTCGAGTCCCATAGAATTATGGTTGAACATGTCTTATATGGATGAGACATTGAGTTTGAGTCTTGATGCACCATAGTAATGATATAATGATGACTAAGGCAAAAATAATATCTTTTTTTTTTTTATAAAAAGTCATGAAATTCGTTCCATTGAATTTGCTCTATTCCCTAAAGTGAATGTGATGACAGTACATGATAAGTTTGGAAGCCGCCTAATTAATTTTCATCATTCTATCATATGAATATGGTAGTACAAATAATAACTCTGAAAGATGACAAGCAATTAAATGTATGAATAAGGGCATGGAGGGACAGAATTATAATATTCATCGTTGTGATAGTTATAAAAGGAAGAATATTGTGAATTCTCCAAATAGTTCTTCAAAAGGTGAAGTTAATTTAATGGCATGAAGGGTTGCTGGACCTGTGGTCATTTTGTGACCTAATAATTTGATAAGTTTATAAATCCTCCATCAAAAGAAAAAAAAAAAAGAAGATAAAAGTGATGGTACACTTGCTCTTTCAAGATGATGTTGAGATATGTCATGAAAATATGACAAATTTCAACGGTATGAAAATATGCTTATGATATAAATCTATGAAGCCCATACAAATGATTAATCATTCTTTCGAAGAGAATGTTACTTATGATAAGTATTGTGAATGTTGGACCATTTTGAAAGTGAATGGGTCAAAATATATAAAATGATTATGGGTTGGATATATGTCACAACTCACCTCTTTGGGAGGTTTGAGAAATTTTTTTTAATCTTTAGCATAAATGGTCATCGATTGTGTACCTATGATACGACAAAAGTAAAGCAAGAAATTTATCTTGCCTAAATTATTTTGACTAATTTTCTTCTTAAAGGAAATGTTCACCATACGGATGTTGGTTTATTGTCCAAAAATATTAATTGATATTTTTTATGTTGGTCTTATTATTCCTGCAATTAACTAAAATAACTTATAATGTTTTCAGATATTTATGCATAAAAATAAATGTGAAATAAAATCTTCATGAAAATTAATTAAGAGTAAAAAAAATATTTTTTAACATTGTTATAGTAGCGATAAAAACAAAGTTAATAAATTAAATATGCTCAGAATTATATCTAAAATATTAAAATAAACCTACTCAGATAATAAAACAAATAATTTTAATTCAAAACTCATTCACTTTTCTATATATGATATTCATAATTGTATCATATGATTAAATGATGTAATCATCGAATGATATTTATAATTATATCATATAATTAGATGTTATATCCTTTGTATCAACTTAGTCTAAATAATATTTCTTAAAATCAAATAATTTTCATACATAAAGAGATAAGAGTAAATAAACATATATAGATAGAATAAACGGTCCAACGATAGTTGAGTGTCATTTATCAGCTCTGCGGCTTAATTTTTAATTTAGTTATCAGCTTATGTTAGTTTTCAGTCCAATGATTTTTGGGCACAAATGAACATGTGAAAAGTAAAAACATAGTAGCCAATTTTAGTTATACTGATAAAAATAGGACATTGTATATTTATTTATTTTTAATTTACTAGCGAGCTTCGAGCCCATTTTATTAAATCAAAATAAGACAATTACAAAAAAGGCTACCAACCCATTCAAGATAAAAATATCAGACCTTTGTAGAGAGTTCCACATCGCATTATTCCCAAGCTGGGACTTAGAAGCCTCTTCAGCTGATTTTGGTGTTCCTTATCGTGATGCTAATGTTGTGGTGTGTATATCCTCTCCGTTCCTTGATGTCCTTTGCTTGTTTAACTGACTCTATGACTGATTTGTGGTTGTTCTACTCCCTATTCCATGTGATGCTCCATCTTGGACTCCCCATCTTCGTTTAGAACAAAGCTACGTATCTCCACCTGTAAGTATACTTTTGCCTACGAACCCTTATCTTCCATTTGTACTCCCCTTTGATGCAGCAAGTGGCATTCCATTCGTCACACCTTTGGTGTGATTGTTCCTTATTTTCCGCACCTGATGTTGTAGATCTGATATCTAAATTTGAAGGATGACACTACACAGTCTTTTGCTCCAGGCCGTTTCTGTATGCAGATCTATTAACTGTGCAATGTGGAAATTCCCTGCTGTAAATCCTTTTTGTAACTGAGACTATTATTGCTTGTACATGCATCATATATCTAAGTGTTGCTGCTACTGATTGCACATTTATTTCATTACCAACTTAAGCATTTATCATAAACATTAGTGAACTGAGATAGTTTAGGCAAACCCAGCTTTGAGCTTCTTAGTGATGTTAGCAATGTATTATCCCTGATGAAGTGCTTGCCTCAATTCAATGTCATTAGGTTGTCTAGAGCCATCACTAACAAAATGGACTTCCACCTTTGATTTTCTCCATCTCAAACATTTCAACGCCGAACGTGTAGCCAATTGGTACAAACAAACATTTCATGATGAGGGGGAAGAGGCAGTAAAATTTCAAAAAAAGTAATCGAATTATACTATAAGATGAAAAAGCAGAGTTGCCACAAAGGTGAATTTACAAATACTAAATGAAGATTTTTCATCTTATAGTCTGATTTGATTACTTTTTTTCTAATTTTTTGCTGCCTCTTCCCTCTCATCATGGAATGTTGTTTGTACCAATTTGCTACACGTTCGGCGTTGAAATGTTTCAGACGGAGAAAATCAAAGGTTGAAGTCCTTATGGTACTGGAACATTTGCTGGTGACGGCTCTAGACAGCCTAATGACATTGAATTGAGGCGAGCAGTTTATCAGGGGAAATACACTGCTAGCATCACTAAGAAGATCAAAGCTAGAAATACCTCAGTTCATCATTATGTTAATAATAAATGCTTAAGTTGGTAATGAAATAAATATGGAACATCCTATTTTATCAGCATAATTACAAGGATCAACATTGAGCAGTATGTTGTTGTAAGTTGGATCTTTTTTACATGTTCTTTTGTGCCCAAAAATCATTGGACTGAAAACTAACATAAGCTGATAACTAAATTGAAAATTGAGTTAGACAACTGATAAATGAAATTCAAGTATCCTTAGACTGCTAATTCTATTTATATATTTATTGACTCTTATCTCTTCATGTATGAAAATTATTTGATTTGAAGAAATATTGTTCAGATTTAGTTGATCAAAGGATATAACATCTAATTATATTATGCAATTATGGATATCATTTGATGATAACATCGTCTAATTATATGATGCAATGAGGAGAATAAGAGAGTTCTAATCTTACGCAAATCAACAATCTGGGTGGTAGAGACTCACTAAGCTGTAAATGCGGAAGACGAATTTCAGTCACATAGGAATCAATTTGAACAAGTATTTCTTCATCGATCTATGAAGCAAAAGGAGATGCAGAAATCCAATTCACGAGTGCTCCAAGTGGATCATAAACACTAACCTTGAAGAATTGAAGTGCTTGAATTTCTGGGGTTTGTTTGGAAAAGCAGAAGAATGAATGGTTGAAGAGAAAAAGGAGGAGAAAGAAGAAGAAATTTTTACAGAAGATGAAGTAGCAGCCATGGAGATTAAAGGGTGTCACAGTAAGATAAAGACAGAGAAGATGAGTGTTATTGGCAAGAGCGGTGGCCGTATGCTTCCCTCCAATGTCAAGTGTAAAGTACATGTAGAGTTTTTAGAATTTTAATGAAAACAAAATTGTTAGGTGGAATTTTTTATTAAGAAAAAGGTCATTAACAGCTTGTTAAGATGGTAGTTTGCCATGGTTTGTTAATGTATGTTATTGTATGGTATGGTAAGGTATATAGCCGTCAATATTGGCTAGGCCTATTGAGCCAGCCTGGTCCAACTCGTGATTTAACATGGTTGGGTTACGATTTTTGGAATCCATTTAAAAAATAAGCTTTTTGACCCCGTCTGAATAAGCCTGGTTATTTTTGGGGCTTTTGTAATATAGGTTGGGCTGGCCCGTGAGCCGAATATTAAAAATAATTAGAAATAAAAATTAAATACAGTATTAAAAATAATAAGAGTCTAAACTCAAAATTCATATAAGATTTTTAAATATTAAAACTTAGATATAAATTATATTTTTATGATATGTACTCTCTCCGCCCATCTTTACTTGTTCCTTCTCGACTTGACACAGGGATTACAAAATAATAAATAATAAGAGTAATTTTACTAAATCACCCTTTAAATATAATAAATCAATATCTTGGAAAATATAACAAGAAAATAATTATAATTAATGATAAGAGTAAACTAAAAAAGTTAATGTAAAATTATCTTTTGATTTCATAAAGCGAGCAAGTATTGTTGAACATCTCAAAATACTATAGTCGACTAGTAAAGATGGACAGAGGGAGTAATAATAACACAAATATTATGTAATATTTTTGTGTTGCTGTTTATTTTAATATTTTTAAATTATAATTTAATTTAAAAATTATATAAAAGTATATGAATAAAAAAGTATGGGTTGGCTCGGCAAGACCCGCGACCCACGTACTAATGGGTTGGACTAGTTGTTTTCTAGCCTATGAGAAGAAGGGGCCAGTCGGGCCTCACCTGTCAAATTCCAAAGCGTGTAAGGGCTAACCTTCTATTTTTTATAGAAAAACTACGGATTCGGGTCGTCATTAATCATTTGATATAGTATTCAAGTTCGCCACCAACTGTAGCTGGGGGGCCGGCCCGTATTGACAGCTCTAGTAAGGTATCATACAGTACAGTATCGTACAATGTTTAGATAAACTGTATGGGTTGGTGTTGTTTAATGAAAATTTGTTGTTTAATTTGACTATATAATACTGTATCTCGCAACTTATAAATTTCCCAAAATGTCCTTAATTATTATAAATATTAAATTTATCAATATTTTTTTAAATAAATACATAGAATCGATTAGGGAAACATACAAACTAATATATCTCCAATCTATACAAACAACACAAGAAAATAAAAAAGTAAGAACTTTTAAAAAAATGAACCTCAAAAAATAGACTAACACGTGAAAGGAAAAACGAGAGATGAAAAAAAAGTTTCAAAAGTTAGTGCGGAAGCGAAATAAGTAATACAAAAACAATACATATATTAGGATAAAGTTTAATAAAGAATAAAAGATAAATTAAAATTATTTAAATTTAAATAAAGTTATAATTAGAAAAAAAAAATAAGAGAACTATGGAATATCACCAAATTGGTGATTTTAAAAAGTGGGGATTTTCATGATTATATAACCATAAAACAAAATTATATCATACCATACAATTAATAAAACAATCAAAATAAACATCGTTCTCTTAATAACCATACCATGAAAAACAACCATCCAAACAAGCTGCAACTCTATGGACTACATGCTTTTATGTGGGTTGGCAAATTTCAACTTATTATGATGTTGAAATTATAGGTATCATGTTGACATCTTAATAAATTGACTACAATTTATATATGCTTTAATTATATAAACTAATAATTTAAATATTATATCTACTATGCTGAATTTTATATTAAAATAATAATTATTTTCTCCGTCTAGTTTTACTTGTCATATTTCACTTATTAAGCTTAAATTATATAAACTGTGACTAACATCTTAAGATGTATTTTTTTGTCGTATTAATATGAGAAGGATTGCAACTTAAAATACTAATAATCAATTTAAAATTTTAAAATATAATTAATAAAATAAATAAGGCATCTTCCCGTGGTGCTTACTCCATATAATCCTACATAATTGAGAGTCTAGAATTTATTTAAATATCAATAAAATGTGCATATTTTCTTTATTTTTATTTGGAAAAAAAAACTTAACTATATTTTTATTTGATAAACAATTTTTATAATATTGATGATGGTTCAAATCGTTGACAACATAATTACCCTACAACAGATAGGAAAGAAAACATATTACTTTCAAACACAAAGCAAAATATAAAATTTAAGGGTAACTTTCCCAATAATCTTAGACATATAAATATTAATAAAAACATCATAAGAACAATAACAGAAAGATACTAACCTGGAAAGGGAGAAAATAATTGAAAAGAAATTCCGAATTACAGCGAGTACTTTTTAGACAAGAATCACAGTTCCAGTAGAGAACTAACTTTTTCAGATTTAATCTTTTCATTGTCATCTAAAATGATAAAAGGTAGAACAATGGTCTACAAATTCACTCTGTTTCCATGGCATCTGGCTACTGCAATGGAGTGTAGAACCGATCTAAGTTAACAAATCAACATGGAAGACGATAGTTGATAAGGGATCCAGAGATAAGGATGAGATGTGAGACTCCCATGGAAGATGTAGAGAATTTTAAAAGCGTATAAAATTGAAGAGTCACATTGTCTTCACATCTTATTTTTAAAACTTTTAACATTAAACTGACATGTCCAGTTAACTTTTCCAATTTATTTATAAATATTTTTAACGCTTTGTACAACTTACAAAATTAAATTTAAAGAAACTGATTTCTTCTCCATTGATAGAGTTTTATGCATCACTTTTTTTATTATACACTTTCTATAATTTTCAATTTATTGTTGTTTTTATTTGAATTTTTAAGATATAAAAATAATGGTGCTTTTTTTTTTTTAGTGCTTTTGGTAAATTGTTTTTCACATTTACTTTCAAATCTAACACAGTGCTATTCAATATATTTGAATTGACCGCAAATGTAAATGACAAAAAGTTTGAGGGTTCTATTGCACTTTTACTCATCTACGGAGGACCATATACATCTCAACAACTTCTCCCGTCCGGCGTCCATCCAAACCGGAACCCAGCCGCCATGGAGGAAGAGGGAAGTGGAATCCGGCTAAGCAAGAGATTTTCCGATAAAGGAGGAGAAGTTGATTACAAAACCAAAGCTGGTACAGCGTGGTCTCACTCTTTCCTTAACCAGAAGCCTTGGCATCCTCTCTCTTACCCAAACCAACGTAGGAAATGGATTGCAGAGCAGACACATGCCCAGAGAGAAGTACGAGCTGAGGAAATCGCCCGCGAGGTTTTTACTAAATTTTGTACCGACCCATATAGCCAATTTCACTTCTCATGATTTTTTTCTATTCATTGGCGATTTTCTCGATTTGGGTTTTAGTTAGTTTGCTGGTTCTGTTGTTTTTGTGATTTGGGTTTGTTTTAGTTTGATTGATTTCTCAATTTTCTCAAGTTGGCTAACTTTTTTTGTGGGTGGGTGTGTTTCAGTATGCTCAAGAACAGGAGTTTTTTCGTCAGACTGCTCTCGTCTCCAAGAAAGAGAAAGAAAAGGTTACTCAGTAACCACTGTTGTTTATTTACTTGCTTAAAGATTTAGAATCAGTCTCATAATGCAAAACAAACACGCAAAAGAGTTTGGGGTACCTTAAGATGTTAAACAATCATGGTTATGTCCTATTTAGGCTTGTAATTGATATGAAACAATTAGTATTTGTAAATGTGGATTGAATATGTGGTGGATTTTGACTTGGTTGTGTGACATTGTTGTTAGATGGAGATGATGAAAGCTGTTAGCTTTATGTATGTTCGACCGCCTGGTTACAATCCAGAAAGTGCAAGAGCTGCGGAGATTGCTGATGAAGCAAGAGATCAGGGGAAGGGGCATGGCAGCACTTCTCAAGACACATCTGCAGCAGGGGCCTCCACTTCTGGGTAATGCTTCTAAACTGCTGTAGTTTTAGATGACTCTAAATCTCAGTTTTGTTAAAAAGACTGAAGCACCGTGTATTAATCTTTCATAGGAGACCTGAAGCGCCACCTGCTCAGGAGAAAAAGAAACCAAGGGTGAAGGATATTTATGGTCGTCCTTTGCCAACAGAAGAAGAATTTGAAGTGCTTAAAAATGCTCCGAGGTATGTGTTATTTTCCTTCAGGTTGATTACCAAATTATGAAGTTATTTGTGGCATCAATTTTTCCATTTTAAGCTATTTGATTTTGAGTTCAGATTTGAGGAGCTATAATAGTTTGCCAGTTTGGTTGCTAAGGCTGTTTAGAACCACTTATTGGTGTGGCCGTTTGATGAGCTACATATATACGTCATACTTGTTTTTTCTTTTCTTTCTCCCTTTCAAGGAGCTGGATGGCATCAAAAGTAGGAAAATGCTTGTCTTATGTGCCGGATACGGGAACAGGTCTCCCTTAAATCTCAATTAACTTGAAGTATTGAATTTCAAACATCAATTGGAATGTTGTATAGAACTTGGAGGAAAATAGACACTGACAAGACATGTATGGAGTAATTTGTCTTGCTATCGACTTGTCAAATATCGATTCTGTAGGTACCATTTTGTGGTTGTCATATTTAGTCAGAGCTACTCATCACTTCTTCACCGAGATGGTGTTATTAACCGCATGCACAGTTATTTAAATAGTCTAAATCTGCATGCTGTTGTCATGCCTTTGTCATTGTTACTGCACAGTTTTGCCTCCTTTTTATCAATGATGCTACTACTTTTCTACTGTCCTGGTTTTGGAACGAGGATCCGGGCTAAAGATAGTGTTATACAGGGTGATGAGGGCGACCAACTTTTTTCATGCATCACCAAGCAGTATTTACAAAACCATAACAAACCTAATCACACTTTGTTATCCAAACAGTAAAAAAACACGAAGGCATAAATTTCTTCTAGGGGAGGAAACTTAAACAGAAGATGCTGAAGTCTAGTGCTAACGTAGGAGACATCATATTACACATGCACGCTACCTCTCTGGCTAAACTATCACAGGACATCATTCTCTTGTCTTCAGAAGTTCTCGGATTCGTCTCTGAGAGTATGGTTGGTGCATCTTAGGTCATGTATCCATAAGATGAGCGTTGTAGAGTATTAATGTTCCGATGGATGTCCCGTCATACAAGATTTGATTAGATTATTAATGAGCATGTTCAATAAAATTATACCCAGCGCACTCGGAGGATAAAATACAAAGTGTTGTTGTCCTTACCTTTTTTTAGTCTTTGATTGGATTCCTTGGTGGTAGTTACTGAATATTTCTTTCCAATGCATAACCAATTATTTTCTTTGAGTTGAAACGTACTGCAAGTAATGTGATTTAAGATCTTCCTGTTAACGGATATTCTTCTTTCTTCTGTCCTTTTGTATTTTATTTAATCTAATATTGGGTGACTGAACTTATAGCAGCTTTTGCCTTCCTATTACCAAGATGTGTTAATACAGATGATTGTTCTTCACCTCTAGGCTGGAAACAGGTGTGGTTGGAAGGGCCAAACCCTTTGGGATTGAGATACGTAATGTCAAGTGCGTCAGATGTGGAACCTTTGGCCATCAGAGTGGTGATCGTGAATGTCCATTGAAAGATGCTATAATGCCAAATGAAGAGAGTCGAATAAAAAGAGATGACCCATTAACTGCTATCCTGGCTCAGACAGATGCTTCTGAGGTAAAGTGATCTCTGTGTGTGTGCACGCATGTACTCGTTCTTTTTCGTAACCCCCCCCCCCCCCCCCCCCCCCCCACCCCCCCCCCCCCCACACCCCAAAACCCCACCAACCACCCCCCCCCCCTATCTGCAAGCTCTTAC
>JAPFFP010000103.1:16674189-16695753 GCA_026153255.1 Solanum medicagineum | reverse complement strand
ATGTAGAGAAAAATAAAGAACACAAATAATTTATGATGTAGAGAAAAATAAAGAACACAAATAATTTACGAGGTTCGACAAGTGGTGCCTACATCCTCGGGCTAAAAGCTCTCTCAACTGTGTTGTGAGAGGTATGGCATTACTTCAATATATATAGAAGCTTGGGCTCTATACAAGGCAGCAGAATATTTTCAATGATTCTAAAAATCCCTATAATTAAGGAATCCCTATAATTAAGGAATCCCTATAATTAAGGATTCTAACAATAATTATGCAAACGTAACTAATACAAGCATTACCAATACGCTCTATTTAACATTATTTTTATACACCCTATCAAACGACCCCTTAGTTCTCTCTGTGTATCACAAATGAAAAACTTTAATGGCATTGTCACGAGCTTGGAGATTGTTGATTACTAGGTCTGGACAAATTTACAGACCATCAAACTTGTGTAAGAATTGCTTTTTTGTTATGTCTTAGACAGTTTCTGCATTATCGTATAGGTGTTTATCCTGGGGTTTGGAAATATTGGGATACATTTTGCAAAGCGTCTACGTCCATTTGACGTGAAAATACTTGCGACAAAACGGAGTTGGAGCAGGCTTGCGCAGGACTCGAGCAAATCTGAGGGTAAGAGAACCTTGTGAACTGCATTTATTTCTAAAAAATATTGATAGGAACCGTGCATCTATGTTTCCAGCACCGTCTGTTGAGAAAGGCGGCTACACTGACCTGGTTGATGAGAGGGGAAACCATGGCGATATCTTGAAGTTCGCAAGCAAAGCTGATATTGTTGTATGTTGCTTAGCAATGAACAGTGAAACCGTAAGACTCCTCTTTGTTTCTGCCTGGTCAGGAAATCATGTGCTTTCTGATGCTCAAAATATTTTATACCTAAAAATATGCTGCTCACTTGCAGACTGGCATCGTGAACAATGAGTTTATATCTGTCATGAGAAAGGTTTGTCTTCTCCTGTTCCTTTTCAAATTGCTAATTTATCTTCAAGTGGACATCTCTGTCCAGAAACAAGGGGGGTCAGGGAGAAGGTTGGAACTGTATTATATTCTATTTCTCGATGTGGGAAATCAATGGAGAATAGAAAGGGGTGCACATGCGCTGGTTGGGCTAAATTTATTTGGGCTAAAATGGGTTGAATAAGGGGGTGTTTGGATTGACATTTTTTAAGTGACTTATAAGTTAAAAGCCAAAAGCCTTACCTTTGGCTTTTGACTTTTGACTCTTTTTTCTTTTTTGGGCTTTTTGTGTTACCCAAACACTTTCAAAACTAAAGAAGTGCTTAAAAGCCAAAAACCACTAAAATTAAGCCAATCCAAATACCCACTAAGGGGTGGTTCGGTAAGGTGTATAAATAATGCTAAAATAGAGTATATTAGTAATACTTACATTAATTATGATGAGATATTTTCTATGCATTGTTTGGTTTGGTATATTAAAAATAGCATGCATTATATAATCTTTTAAGAGTTATTTATTTACAAAGATACTCTCCACCAATATGATGGAAAAGATGTAAAAAATGGGGTTTTGAGGGACAATTGAGTCTTTAACCATGCTAATGCATGCATTAAATCCCCTTGCATTACTAATACCTAGAAATTGATGGTATTAGTAATACACTTCTTAATACACAATAGAGTGTACAACTAATGCAAGCATTAGTTATACATAACATGAAAAAATGTACTGAACAAAGTACTACTAAGATACCTAATTAATGCATGCATTATTTTTCTAATACACTCTATCGAATGACCTCTAAGTAAATAGGCCGGTTATTAACCTTTCCAAAGTTTACCGGGTTATAATGGGCGGGTTGAAGATGGGTAAAAAATGGGTTATAACCCAACTCATGCAGCTTGACTAAGCTATATATATTTTGGGCAACCAAAAATATCATGATACTACTTGTTTCTTTCTCCAGGAAAAAAATAAATAAATAAAAAAATCATGATCCTCTTCTATGTAAATGGGCTAAATCTCATATTTTTTTTCAAATGTCAGGTTGACATTCTCTTTTCTTTCTTATTAGTTGATTTCAATCTTTTTGTCATTTCTTTTAGTTTTAGGAATACACCAATACTGTAAGACAAATGCATGTAAATTCCTTGTGCATTCTTCTAAATAAAGTTTGATCTATTTTCTGTAAAGGAATGAAGTAAATGAATAAGTTTTCTTGAAAAATGATGAAACTTTTAAAGTTAAATTTTGTTCTTATCTTAGAATATTTAAAAATACTTCATAAGATTTCTACATTTAATACAATTGACATTAAGAATGAAAGACGAGATCTTACAAAAAGACATTTATGTTTTTGGAAAATTTTTAAACATAACTGCCCAACACAACACTTTGCACCACCGTAGCCATACTGTCAGTTTACACCCACATAGCAATTTTTTTTCTGCAACAATGTTTATACACCCTTGTACATATCATACAATGTATCTACCTTGTATAAACGTGTATAATTGTATCTAAAAATGTATATACCTTGTATAAAAGTGTAATACATTTCTAGCTACATAGACAAACTGTCACGCCCCAGGAAGGTACCCAAGACGTGGCCAGCACCCAGAGACTATTGCTAGTCCCCAAGCGAATCACTTGGCCTCATCACAATCATTCAATCAATAAACTTTACTAATCAGCGGAAGACATAAAGAATATAAATGGGCACATCTATCAAACCTCTAATAATAGTATAAATGAAAGGCTAGTAGAAAGAACTAGCTCAACAAGTCTTGCATCAACATTGGACTCTAGTCTATGAAGCCTCTATCACTATCAGGTGGTGCCAATGTCAAACCCATGGCTACCTCAATCAAAATAAAGCTAATAAATGTCTAACTCTAAAGCAAGATGAAAATAACAAAATGGATCCTCCGAAGTAGGGGGGACTCACCAATCAACTGAACGTCCAAGATCCTCAACGATGCGCCTGTTGATGATCTCGAATCCCAGTATCTGCATCATAAAATGATGTAGCGCCCAATGGCGTTAGTATGTGGAATGTACGGTATGTAAAATAGCTGAATGAAACCGAAACAGGTAGAATAATATGAAACAACAATCAACTCAATATAGAAATCAATCAACATGTCAAATGTCTATCTAAAGCAAGAATAAAGAGTAGACAAGTGACCTATCAACCAATCAAACCTCATCAATCAAATCAGACTCATCTCAAAGAGACTCATCTCATCTCATCTCAACTCAGAGTACTCAGTTCGGGAACTTTCTAGGAGTCTCTCTTATCCGCCAACAATCACTTATGAGCCAGTGATTGTACAACAATCTCGTTGATGTTGCCACAACTGTTCCATACTTGCTAGGTAGGGAACTGGTCGAACCATAATGGACAAGTCCAAATGGAGACAACAATCTATAAGTCCTCTATTGATTTCAGGGACTTCTAATCAGTGGGAACCTCAACATAATGTGATGTGATGGTCCTAATCCTCACCTACGCTTGGCTATGTGTTTTTACGAGTGCGAGTTGGATTAACTCTTACTCTTTCAGTGCTCGATATTCCTCCCATGACTCAATGCTCATAAAACAATCCATCCAATCAAACCAATCAAACTATCTCAATCGCCTCATCTCAGATTAGCCTCATAGAGGCACTACTATTCAAACAGTCTCATAGAGACTCTAATCATCTCATCCATCAATCTCAATCATTAGCTCAAGGCTTAGAACAATCATTAGGGAACAATCGAATAGACAAATCATTAGAGTTCATTTGTGAAGACTCATGGACCATCAACTACTATCAAACTATCATCATTCTCACATTCACAATCACAATCTCAATCGACATTCTCAATCAAGGCTCTAGACTCAATCCCTATCTTCATTCATTCAATCTTTATGAAATAATAAGTAGGGTTTATGCAATAATTCATGTAAAAAACATCCAATTCAAAAAAAGAGTTTATGATGATCATCAACATACAAAAATACATGTAATAATATAATTTTTCAAGAATTAATCAAGAATTATGCATGTAGACTCATGAACTTTCAACTATCTTCTAGACCATCTATGGGGACATGAGAGAACAATCTCATGCTTTTAGTTTAACCTTACGTACTTGGGATGAAGCTATCAAGAGTGAACTCCAAGAATTGCCTTTGACTTCTTCAATCTATGCTTCCCTCTTCTCCTCTCTCAAGCCCTAGTCTTTCAAGTGTTTAGAAAAGGACTTAGAATGGGGTTTAAGACCATATTTACACATCAAAACGACCTAATTTGATTGTGTTTTGAGTTTAGGAGGGGTTGGGAATTGACTGGAATGCCCCTCAAATTAAAAGAAAAGTTCACTCTGACGCGGATTGGGCGCGCACCTACATAAAATTTTTTCGAAAATTTTCAGAACGAGTTTTCTAATCCCGTCGAAAAATTTTTAAAAAATACAAGGCATGTCCGCGTTCCAGGCGCGTCGCGCCTTTGGGCGCGCACAACCACCTGAAATTGTTTTGGATCGAAAAATTATTTTTCGATCTGATGGCTCTAAATCCGAGCGAGACCATTTTCCCACTCAATTTTCCATGCTAATTGCATATCTAGTCTCGGATTTGCAAATGGAGCATGGGAAGATGCGTTACGCGTACATCTCTATTTTAGGGGTATTTCGGTAATTTTACCGAGTGTTACATAAACGTTGTCAGTGATTTTCAATTGCAATCCTTGTTTATAGCCGGTTCAAATCTCCACCAAATGACTTCAAATTTTGTAGGCATCATCCTTGGACTATTTTCAACAAGTTGAAACAACACCATATTTCTCACAAAATCAGATTTGAAATTCAAACTCAGTTCTTCAAGCTTTGTTCAATGATGGTGGATTGCCTTTTCTAATGTGATTTTCAGTTTTTCACCATCCAAATAATACAAAAGTAGTACTCTAACCTTGATTTAAGCTTCAAACACAATAACAAATGGAGTTTGTCAACTAACAATCAAGAAGCGGGCAGCAACTGGTTGTGATTTACTGAAGCGCTGGAACTATAATGCTGGTGCAGTGAGACAAAAGAAGTGGTGAAACTTGTCCCAGCTTGTATATGATGGACAATCTGGAAGGAGAGGAATTATGGAGTTTTCGAAGACAAATGCAATTTTGTGCAAACAGTCAAGATGAAATTGCGTTCTTTTGTTTCATTTCTAGTGTAAAAAACCAGTTTCAAAAATAAAAAATAAAAAATAAAAAATGAAGAAGCGGCTGAGTTGAAGAAGAGAAATATGGGAAGACCTACTTTTCAGATTTTACACAATACAAGTCACTTGTCATACCTATCTTACATACACGGCATCTTTCACTGGTTAATTGTTTGGGGAACTTGACGACTTGATTTGGGAAATATGCAGCAGCCCATTTTGAGCCATCTTTTGGCTGGCTCAGTTGGACATTAACCCATGAATTACATATCTCCAATCCAACCCATGATAACTTAGGTGGGTTGGGTGAGTCCCACAATAATATGTCAAATTTGCCACCCCTAGTTAGAATCTGTCAGGTTTTGGGTCTGGCAGAAAAATTAATGGCATCTCTTTTCTTTTTTGGTAGGTGTTCATTTGAGTGGGCATGTATCCCATTATTCCTTGCACAATGCCAGCCAGTGGCTCTGATTAATTGTTGTCAGTATGTATGTGTATGTGTATTGGTAATTACATAGTTATGCATCCCATATGCTGATATATCCATAATTACATTTCATATACGAGGGAGGGTTATATCCTTTAGAGCTCACAAGTATTTGGTGTGTACTTGCAACCTAAGTAGCAGACTCTTCGTTTTTGCTGCGACACGATGTGGGTGCAGGATTCAGTCAACTTACACCGGATACTTTGACCAGAGTCCATGGACAGATTTAGGGGGGAAATTGAGATTTTGATTTCTCAAAATAAAAGATAAAACAAATTAACGCATGGAAGATGAAATACCTTCAATCATTTTTAGATTTTCCTCTTGGTCAATAGTTGATATCTTGTTTTCTTTCTCATAGAAAAGAGGGATAATTTCTAAATTAATCATGAGCTTGTCATTTTTTGACAATTAATTTATGTTTTTTAATGCCCATCTTGGAGAATGAAAGATTGAATTCTACAGCATACATGTAAGTTCTCCACAGGATATCTCTCATTAGAATATCTTTATAGTTTTATTTTATAATTTTGAATTTTTCTCGCTGAATCCCACCATCTGTATCTATACCCGTATCCACTCCCCCAAATCTTAAAATTTGGATTTTGACTGAATCCAGCCGTCGGTCGGATCCGCATTCGTGTTGGATACTCGCACCCGGTTCTGAGCTTAGCTTGCAACCCTAGGATAGAATTGTTGGTGAGGCATTCACAAAAGAGCGTATCTTAAGGAAAATGCATTGCCATTATTTGTGCATTTCACTTTTGTATCATATTATTCAGACGTTCCATCTAAAAATTGGATTTACGTTTTGACAAGAGTAAACATAAAGGAAACCAAAAAATGCTCCTAGTCACACTTACCAATGACACAATCTCTCCTACTTTCTAGGATTGTAGAACCTCCCTTTTTCCGGCAGACTTGCCGGAAATTGACCCTTCAAACAACTCAATTTCACTTCCCGTGACTATTGTTTTACTAAAATCCATCCATCTCTGTCTTCAGAAATTATGGGGATAATGACAAATAGGAGGATAATATTTATTACAGCGCAGGTTTCAAGTCATATGAGATAATCAGATGCAAGTACGATACTAAAAGCTGGTTTGAATTGATAGAACGTAGCCGCAACTGAATAAGAAGAGTTAAAATCAGCATTAAAGTCTTGAGATGGTTAGTTACAACATGTATTGAGGCTTCAAAGATACGGGAGAATGTCGCAAAAAATGGAAAACGAAGGACCACTATTCAGAGTTTTTCTGCACTCCGAAGTACAACAAAAGTGGTAGATACATCAATTTTATTACTATTCAGGGGCAAAGCAAGTCGGTCATTATCATACCAGAATCTAAACACAAGGACAGAGAAATATTGCTTACATATTTACAAGGTTCATCTATGAACCAACAAAAGAGCTGAGTACGCAGATCTTCAGTCCAAAAAAACTAGAAATTTCATATAAGGAGGCTTTTAGTAAAAGCAGGTGGACGGCGGAGGCTGAGGTACTCGTACCATCTTAGTAAGGCAACACCAAAATTGGGGGTAATCTCTCGAGGTGAGAAAACAAACTGCTAAGGTGATGCTTTGTTGGCAGGTTCAGGAACCATCTCCATGAGTCTCCTAATCTGAATGATGTTAGGAGACAGGCATGCAACAACTGGAAGTCCGTTGTAGGAGTGAACATGTTTGCAATGAATGACGGCGAGTTCCTGTTTGAACTCACATTTAGGACAGCGGTGGAGCACGTGCTCTCAGGACATTGGTTGTGGAAAAATATGACTCTATATCTATGTTGGTGGAGTCCAATAATAGGCTGGCAAAGATAAACAGAGACTGGGTTTGGATTCGAGTTCTGGGCCTTCCGTTGTGCTTGTGGCCAACGGAGATGTTCAAGAAGATTGGAGATCAGTGTGGTGGCTTCATCGAGATGGAGGAGACTTCCCTTAAGAACCATCTTCACTAAGCCAGAATAAAGGTGAAAGGGGACGAGAAGAAGGTGCCCAGAAAATTGAAGTGGTGGAGAGGGGTTCTGTACATGCCATTCCAGTGTGGTGAGAGATTTCGGTCACTGTCAGAAAGGTGGAGATGGAAAAAGAAAATCACTGCCATTATTCAGCGAGTAATGAAGGGAAGCAGATCTATTCTGAGCTTAGGGCAGCGGAGATTAAGGATGTACACGTGGGGACCTCGAAGGAAAGTTTTTTTTTTTTTTTTGCATGGGGGTTCACGTGGCAGGGATCTAAAAAGCAAGGGCAAAAGTAGTGACTTTCTGGGACATCGTAGAAGAAAAAATACATTGGCCCTTTCTGGACCCTTTACTTTCAGAGAACCCGAATTTATAATGACCCAACCCAACCTCTGGACTTGGTTAACATCGAAGTACAAGCTTTCACCAAAGTTGGTATTCTTGACAAAACAGGTCAACAGAGAGAATCAATTGAAGGGAAAGAAATTTTGCAGACTAACGAAGCTCAAGGATTAATTATCGGTGTAATCGATTCTTTATCCAAACTTTGCCAAGGAGTTCAAGGGGAAGACCACAATATTAAAATAGAGGAGGTAGCCCCTTTAGGTATTCAACTCCCAGATGAGAACAGCCCTCAGGCAACCACGCGTCTGGATAACAACACATCATTCGCTTGTAGAGGATTTGGTATTGATTTCAAAGGCTGTGAGGAGAAAGCAACAGAACTATTTCTAAAGATCGACAGCAATTAGGTGGAAACCAAAGTTATCCAAAATGATCAAAAATTCACAAAAGAAAAGGGTTGAACGAGCTGAAGAGCTTAGAACTGGACAACAACTTCATGAGTTATGGCACAAGTAAATGGGGATTTTTGGCTGTTAAAGATCAATTGATGTTAAACATAGTCTCATGGCATGTAAGGGGGCTAAACTGTGGAAGGAGGAGAGATTTGATAAGGAATATGCTACTAAATTGGAAAGCTGATCTTGTTTGTTTAGAAGAGACAAAACTGGAGGGGGATATTCCCAACATAGTAAAGGACATTTGGGGAAATAGATGGGCAGACTATGTACATTTAGAGGCTAGCGGAACGGGGGTGGGGGTGGGGGGAAGTAGTGATCATATCAGACGAGATTCTAGGAAGGGGAGCTGAGTAGTGTTGGGGCATTCTTAGTTTCATGCTCTTTGTCCTGGAATATCAAGATTTAAATGGCATTTAACTGGTGTTCATGCACCAAATGATAGAGTGGAGAGGGAGGAAACCTGGTCCTGGTGGGAGCTAGGTGCTGCCAGATTCCTGGGCCATGGTCTTATGGGTATCTCAACACAGTCAGTTATTCAACATGAAAAAGAGATGGTATCGAAATAAATTGATCAATGCAAGAATTCTCTGACTTCATTGAAGCGATGGAATTAGTAGATATAAATCTATTTGGGGGAAAAATATACCTTGAAAAAAGGGGACAGGCACACCACAACTGCTAGATTGGATAGATTCTTGTTAACAGAAGAATGAGACACCATCTTTAGTGGCATTAAACAGTCTGTTCTCAGCAGAGTATTGTCAGACCACTCACCTCTCTTGTCACAGTGTGGAGATTGGGGGCAATCAAACTCATCTTTCAAGTTTGAAAACTGGTGTCTTCACACAGAGGGGTTCAATGTCAAGGTCAGGGATTGGTGGAAGTCTTTTAATTACACTAGCATGCGTGATTATGTTCTGGTGGCAAAGTTGAAGGTCCTAAAGGGGAAGCTTAAAGTATGGAGTAAAGCCACTCGAGGAAATATGAAATGCAAAAAGCCATTGTGTTGAATCAATTAGCTGATCTGGAAGAAATACAAGAACAAAGAGCTCTTGTGGAAGAGGAAATAGCTTCCATGTTGGCATTGACCATGAAGTTTGAGGACATAGCCAAGCATGAAAAGATAGCTTGGAGACAGAAATCCAGAGCCTCGTGGCTTAAGCGGGAAGATAGAAACATGAGGTTTTTCCACAGAATAGCAAACCAAAATAGAAGAGTCAATACCATTGATAAATTGAAAGTCAATGGAGTTAAGATTACAGAACCTGAAGAAATTAAGAATGAAACTGTTGAATACTATGAGAGGTTATATACGTAATCAGAACAGTGGAGGCTATAGATATGAGAGGATGCTCTAGAATTGATACAATAGATGGAAACTTTCTAGAGGCATCTTTTGAAGTTGAGGAAATACTAGAGTGTATCAAAGCATGTGCAGGGGACAAAGCCCCTGGACTTGATGGCTATACAATGGCTTTCTTCAGTCATTGTTTGGGACATAATCAAACATGAGCTGGTAGCTACTGTCTAGAATTTCAATTCTAGATGATGTTTTGAGGAGAGCATTAATGCCACCTTTGTCGCACTTATTCATAAAAAGGTGGGGGCAATTGATATCAGACCCATTAGTCTGGTTGGGGGAGTGTACAAGTTCATCTCAAAACTTTTGGCGGAAAGATTCAAAAAAGTCATTGACAAACTTGTTAATAGACAACAAATGGCTTTTGTTAAAGGGAGACAAGTGATGGCAAATAAAGTGGTAGATTTAAGAGTGAAGAGCAAACAGCCAGGCATACTATGTAAACTGGACATTCAGAAAGCATGTGATCATCTGAATTGGAATTATCTACTGAACATGCTACAGATGATGGGTTTTGGGTCTATATGGATTGGGTGGATCAAATATT
Source organism: Solanum medicagineum (assembly GCA_026153255.1). NCBI lineage: Eukaryota > Viridiplantae > Streptophyta > Magnoliopsida > Solanales > Solanaceae > Solanum > Solanum medicagineum. The sequence goes on along the minus strand of JAPFFP010000103.1, from coordinate 16,685,407 downwards.
GTATCAGTACAGTCAAATTTGCAGGTCTGATTAATAGAAGTCGCACTGGTTTTTTCCCTTCTCAAAAGGGTTTGAGGCAGGGGGATCCACTCTCACCTTTCTTATTCATCCTAGTAATGGAGGGGATGAGTAACCTAATCAACACAATAAAGGTTAAGGATTGAATTAGAGGCTTCCAAGTGCAAAACAGGGCAGGAAACAACTTAGAAATCACTCACCGACAGTATGCAGATGACACTTTAATTTTTTGCGAAGCAGTGAGGGAACAATTTCTGATTTTAAAGACCATTTTCATAATTTTTGAATCTGTCTCAGGCCTGCATAGAAATTGGGAAAAGCTACATCTACCCCCATTAGTGAAGTAGCACAAGTTGAAGAACTGGCCATCACACTTGGGGGGCAAGTAGGGGATCTACCTACCATCTACTTGGATATGCCTCTTGGTGCAAAAAGTAAGTCTAAGAGCATTTAGAGTGGTGTGGTAGAGATGTGTGAGAGAAAATTAGCAAATTGGAAAAGTCAATACTTATCTTGGGGCAGGAAGACTGACTTGATTAATAGTGTGCTGGGTGACCTATCAACATACATGATGTCTGTTTTACCAGCACCAGCTAGTGTGATCAATAGAATTGAGGTCCTCAGAAAAATCTTCTCTTGGCAAGGAAATGAAGATAAGCAGAACTATCATCTTGCCAAATGGGAAGAAATGAACATAAACAAGAAGATTCAGGGTGTGGGCATCAAAAACATTTAGTTTCAGAACCAAAGCCTAATGATGAAGTGGCTATAAAAGTTTGCCTCTGCGGAGAACTCATGGAGGAAGGAAGTGATTGCTGCAAAATATGGAATGAGGGATAAGTGGATGATAACAGAGGTATCCTCTCTATGTGGATCTAGTGTATGGAGATCCTCTTGTGCTAGAAAGATCATGCTGCAAGGTGAGAAATGGTAGAAAGGTGGCTTTCTGGAATGACAGATGGTATGGCCAGGTTCACTAAGCTAAAGGTTTCCTTGACTTGTACGACCTATGTCAAATGCAACAAGAAACTGTAGCAGAATTATGGAAATGGTCAGGGGTATACACGTCAGGAGAAACTTTAATGATTGGGAGATGTGCATCATAGCAAGAGTTTCATGTCACCCTAGGACAATATAACAACCTGTCTGGGGAAGATGATTCGTTGGTATGGAAAATGGAGAGCAAAGGGTGTTTCACTATTAACTCAGCGTATGGAGATCTCAACACGTTGCATAGAGGAAGTAGACTAGCCTTGGAAGATGATATGGAAACTAAAAAACCCTGTAAAGCAAATTGTTTTACTTGGTTGAAGGATGCAGTTTTGACACAAGAGAGCTTGAACAAAAGATGTTTTCACTTGTGTTGCAGGTGTTTTGTGTGGTGAAGAGCAAGGAGAGACAGCCAACCACCTCTTCTTACATGCAAGTGGACAAACCAGCTGTGGCAAATGTTCACCAACATGAGAAGGATCAGCTGGTTGAAACCAGGACTTATCAAAGAGGTTTTAAAGTGCTGGAATTGGGATGGAAATGCATGAAGGAGGAGAGATGGAAGATTGTCCCATCTTGTATATGGTGGAAAGTATGGGTAGAGAGGAACCATAGATGTTTTGAAGGAAAGCAGAGCAGCATACAAAGATTTAAATTAAGTTATTTAGCTCTGTTTTATTTTTTGATGTATTCAAGTGGTCTTAGATAGCTAAAAAACAATTAGCACAACTATAGGCTGGTTGTAACTCGATAGCATTAGGCTCCAAAATAATTATAACACTTTTGGAGGGAACTACTCTTTTTGAGGTAGTACACCTGTGGATATATATAGACTGACTGTAATTGTTCTAAAAAAAAAAGATTGGATTTTATATTTCAATTTTAGCAAGCTATACTGTTTGAATGAGTTTTGCTTTCTTAGAGGATTTCTTCTGGTTTTGGAAGCTTTTATAAATTAGTTTAATGTACTCTCTCATCCGCTGCGTCATCAACCATTGCATTTGAGAAAAATGTGATGCTTCCTTCTACAGTCGAAATCATGACAGATGACAATATGTTTTCAGGCCATCACAATGTATGTTAGTCCCTACGTTTCAAGTTGTTTGTCTGGTTTTTGAGTTGGCATGGAGTTTAAGAAAGTAAAAGACTTTTGAATCTTGTGGTCTTAAACTGAAGATATCTGGAATGTACCAAAATGTTCTTAAATCTTGTGGTCTTAAATTTGACAGGTAGAATGTTGAAATTAAAGAGTTGCGCCCCCCAAAAAAAAAAAAAAAGAGAAAAAGGAAAGAGTTATTTTCTTGTGATGGACTAAAAAGAAAAGCAAGACAAACAAATTGATATGGAGCGAATATGATAATTTTGCTTGACGTTAGACTATCATGGTTAAGTATTTTTCTGCTTGCAGTCTACAAGCGTCTTGACTTTTATGCTATTTGATCAGGAGAAGCTAAATATCTTCTTTAACATGGCAACGTAATAACCATAGAAATCATTGACTACCTATCCAGTTTATAGATTCATTGTAGTCTTCATTTCAGCGTATGTTGAAAAAAAGGGTCTACCCATGTAAAATATCGAATCAAATGGATCAATTTCCTTGTCTTATTATTCCAAGAACAAGAGCTATTTGTAGGTGTACAAGTAAATCTATCTAAGGAAATAAATCAAAAAAGATTCCTAAATATCTCTACCTATGATTATGATATAAATACTAGATATGACTATACATTTTGTAACACTCCCCCTCAAGTTGGAGCATGGATATTGATCATGCCCAACTTGTTACAAAGATATTCCATCCGAGTTCCATTCAAAGCCTTCTTGAATATATCACCCAATTGCTCCCCTGTCTTCACATAGCCTGTAGAAATCACATTCTCTTGAATCTTCTCACGGACAAAGTGACAATCAACCTCAATATATTTTGTTCGTTCATGATACATTGGATTTGAGGCGATATGTAGAGCAGCTTGATTATCACACCAAAGTTTTACTGGAAAAGAAGGATTCAAACCAACTTCTGCTAAGAGGTGTTGTACTCATAGTATTTCGCATGTGGATTGAGCCATAGCTCTATACTTGGACTCTGCACTAGATCGAGATACCACATTTTGTTTCTTACTCCTCCGAGATAGTAGATTTCCACCAACAAAGAGCAATAGCCAGTAGTCGATCTTCTATCAATTCTTGATCCAGCCCAATCTGCATTTGCAAAACATTCGACACGAGTATGTCTGTGGTCACTGTACAATATGCCAAGGCCAGGAGCTCCTTTCAAATAACATAAAATTTGTTCCAAGGCAGCCCAATGTTTGACTGTTGGTACAGACATGAATTGAGTAACAATACTGACTGCATAGGCAATATCTGGACGAGTCACAGTAAGGTAGTTCAATTTCCCAACTAATCTTCTATATCTTTTCGGAGCATTAAAAGGGTCAACATCATCCTTAGTGAGATGTACATGAGGATCCATTGGTGTGCGACATGGTTACGCTCCCAACTTTACGGTTTCTGCAAGTAGGTCAAGTACATATTTTCTTTGAGATAAGAAAATCTCATGCTTGCTTCTAGCTACTTCTACACCCAAGAAGTATTTCAACTATCCCAAGTCTTTGGTATGAAATTTGGCATGTAAAAACTGTGTGAGATAAGAAATTCCAGTACAATCATCTCCTGTAATAACAATATCATCAACATAAACAACTAGGAGAATAATACCAGTCACTGACTGTCTGTAGAAGACTGAGTGATCACACTTGCTCTTCTTCAACCCTAACTTTTGAACTACATCGCTAAATTTTCCAAACCATGCACGAGGACTCTGCTTTAGACCATACAGAGATTTTCTCAAATGACAAATTTTTCCATACTCCCTTGAGCAACAAATCCAGGCGGTTGCTCCATATACACCTCTTCATGGAGATCGCCATGAAGGAAACCATTCTTGATATCCAACTGATGTAAAGGCCAATGTTGAGAAGCAGCTAAGCAAATAAACAAATGAACAGAGGTGAGCTTAGCTACGGGGGAGAAAGTGTCTGCATAATCTACCCCATAAGTCTGAGCATAGCCTTTAGCCACAAGTCTAGCCTTAAGTCTTGCGACAGAACCATCAGGATTGACTTTGGCGGTAAAGACCCATTTGCATCCTACAACTTTCTTTCCCTTGGGTAAATCCGCCAAATCCCAAGTGTGATTTTCATCTAGAGCACGTATCTCTTCAAGCATTGCATCATGCCATCCAAGATTAGTCAAGGCTTCTTTCATTGTTTTGGGAATACAGATAGATTCTAGCGAGCCAATCAAACAACTAGATGTAGGAGACAAGTGATCATAAGAAACAAAGTTAGCAATGAAATATTTGGATTTACATTAACGTGTACCTTTCCGAAGAGCAATAGGAAGGTCAAGATTTCTCGAAGAATCAAGTGGAGGAGGAACTGATGATAACGGAGTTGATGTAGGACACGTATCATCATTACCTTGCCTCCTCGAGTAAACTTGAACAATTGGTGGTCTTATTAGAACAGATGAAACAGGTTTTGAAGGCATACTGGTTGACTCATTCTCAATGAACGAATTAGCAGATGAAAGAACATCATCATCTGATTGCTTTGTTTTAGCATGAGTAATCTGATAGACCAACCACTCATCTTCCTTCACCTGTCTTGTAGAAATGGGAGGTGCATAGAAGAATGGTGTAGCTTCTGAAAATACCACATCAATTGACACTAAGTATTTGCCAAGTTCAACTGAGTAACACCGATACCCTTTCTGAAGTCGAGAATAGCCCAAGAAAACACATTTTAACGCCTTTAGATCTAATTTGGTAACATATGGTCGAACATCTTTAATATAACATGTGCTTCCAAACACCTTGGGTTCCATCGGGAATAGTGATTTGTTTGGAAAAAGAACACTATAAGGCATATTACCTGCCAACACAGCCGAGGGCATGCGATTTATCAAAAAACAAGCTGTAGAGACTGCATTAGCCCAAAATTGTTTTGGGACTTTCATTTGGAACAAAAGTGCCCAAGCTGTCTCAAGTAGATACCTATTCTTCCTTTCAGCAATTCCATTTTGAGAAGGTGTATCAGCACATGAAACCATGGTTTCTCATGTAAGTTCGAAATACTTCTAACAGATATTCTTTAGCATTATCACTCCTTATAATCCTCACTGATGCATTAAATTGAGTTTTGACTTCAGCATAGAAGGCAGTAAAGTGAGTAAACACTTCAAATCGACTCTTCATAAAGTAAATCCAAGTCATTCGAAGAAAAATCATCCACAAAAGTGACAAAATATTTATGTCCAGTTTTAGAAACAACTGGACATGGTCCCCAAACATCTGAATGTACTAACTCAAAAGAAGACTCAACTCGCTTATTAATCCTTGGACCTAGTGAGATATGATGAAGTTTTGCAAATTTACATGACTCACATTCCAATGAGGGAATATTCTGAAACTGAGGACAAAGCTTTTTCAACAGTTGTAGAGAAGGATGTCCTAATTGACAATGTGCTTCAATTGTAGACACGACATTTGAGCATGCAACAAATCGAGATTCCCATTCATCAACGATATAGAGATCATCAGATACATGTCTTTTACCAATAACTTGATTTGTCGTAAGATCACAAAACGAACAATGATCGGGAAAGAAAGAGATATAACAATGAAGATCTCTAGTAAGTTTACTAACAGAAATCAAATTAAAGGCCAACTTTGGTAGACTTAATACAAATGACAGGGTAACAGAGGAGGTAGGTTTAACAGTTCTAGATCCAACACTGTTACATGTTGATCCATCAGCTACTGTAATCGGATAAGGTGCTTTCTGCGGTTGAAAACTAGAAAAAATATTAGGATTACCTGTCATATGATTGGTGGCACCTGAATCAATCACCCATTTGTTTGAAGAGGTGATAAGACATGTTTTATCTGACTTGGCAAAAGCATTGACTGAAGTTGATTCCTTATACTGAGAAAATTTAGTGTACTCCTCAATCGAAATCAAAACCATTTTGTTAGAAAATGGACCAGGAGCAGCAACCACCTTTCCCTAGCAGTCTTTTTTTTTCCCTCTCTCCAGTAAACTGCTCACTTTATCAAAAACAAATTGATGTTGAAACCAATAGAATATCCCAAGTAGGCTATATTTGAAAGTCTCATGATAACCCAAATAAGCAGGCAGCAAATAACCTCCAAAAACTATACCAAGTTCACAAATTATTGAGCAATTGCAACCTTCAAGTTAGAAGTACAGAACAAAAGAGTAAGCAACAATAAATAGAAAAGTGTCAAACCAGACAAAAGAGAGTGCACAGATTCGATTTCAAGGATTATCTTCTCTAAAAATATATGGTCTGATGATTAGATGACCACCACAAATCGTCCAGCAACTTCACTCGCTCCAAGTTTACAATATCTCCAGCAACTTTGCTGGAGCGGGAGTCTCACGCTCTTCTGTTGTAACTACCAGATTCTAGAGTTTTGTATATCGGAGGAGGTAGGAAAGCTCGTCTGATACCATGTAAAATATCGAATCAAATGGATCAATTTCCTTGCCTTGTTATTCCAAGAACAAGAGCTATTTGTAGGTGTACAAGTAAATCTATCTAAGGAAATAAAATCAGAAAAGATACTTAAATATCTCTAAGATCCCTAAATATCTGATTATGATATAAATACTAGAATGACTATACATTTTGTAACACTCATGAATCTACTTTTTGAGGCGCTCAGAATAAAAAAATACTTTTTTTTATCGTTAATACGTTGCTCTCCTCTTCTACTCAAACAAACAAGGGAAGGGACTTTCTCTTCCTATGTGTTCCACACAAAATGTAAATTTCTTCCACCAAACTAAAAGATCCTAATGTCTCTTTTGTCTGCTGCACGGCCTTTTGTGCAGCCTTTGAAGTGGGAGCTCAAACAAAAGCCTGGAATCAGTCCTCCACGGGGTGGGTTCGAACTTGACAACCCCAACCAACAGATAGTTGCTGAGGACATATTTGATGAGTACGGAGGTAAATTCTTCTTTCTGTGGCCCATCGTTGTTCGGCTTAAATTCGTTGTTACTGTTTTAGGTAAATTGAATTCTAATCTCCTGTTTGTTAAGCAGGATTTCTTTCTGGGGATAATGTACCTGATTTTCTGGCCAGCTTATCAAGCAAACCAAAGAAGAAAAAGAAGTCCAGTAAAAGCAAGAAGAGAAAGCACCCTTCACCAGCCAGAGCAGATTTACGTGATGATAAAGAAATTAGTCCATCTTCGGATGATGATAGAGGAAGAACACTGAAGAAGAAAAAGCACAAGAAGTCTCTAAAGCAATCCAAGTCTTTTGATGATTCTGATAGGCATCAGAGACGGTGTAACAGACAGAAACATCCAAGGTCAAGTCAGGGAAAGCATTCTGAGTCAAGTTCAGAGGACGATGATAATGACAGGTATCAGAGGATTAACAGACACAAGCATTCACGGTCAAGTTCACCCCAGCCCGAAAATAAGGGACACAGGAAGAAGAAGAATCACAACCATTATCATGATTCAGTGGACGTTGATAATGAGAGGCGTCAGAAAAGTAGTAACAGACAGAGACGGTCACGGTCAAGTTCTGTCGAGCCTGAAGAGAAGGATCACAGGAAGAAGAATCATCACCACCAGTATCATGACACTGAGGACGATGATCATGGGAGGCGTCAGAAAAGGAGTAACAGACGGAGAAGTTCATGGTCAAGTTCACCCGAGCCTGAAGAGAAGGATCACAGGAAGAAGAATCACCACCATTATCATGAATCAGAGGATGATGATAATGACAGGCATCAGAAAAGGAGTAACAGACACAGACGTTCCTGGTCAAGTTCACCTGAGCCTGAAAATAAGGATCACAACGAGAAGAATCAACACCGCCATTATCTTGACTCAAGGGACGATGATGATGACAGGCATCAGAAAAGGAGTAAGAGACATCCACGTTCACTTGAGGCTGAAGATAAAGAACACAATAAGAAGAACCATCACCACCATTATCATGACAGAGAGGACGACGATAATGACAGACATCAGAAAATGAGTGACAGATGCGGACGTTCACCTGGACCTGAAGATAAAGAACACATTAAGAAGAATCACCATTACCATTATCAGGACAGAGAGGACTATTATAATGACAGGCATCAGAAAGGGAGTAGCAGACACAGACATTCACGATCAAGGTCACCTGAGCCTGAAGATAAGGAAGATGGGAAGAAGAGTCACCACCACCATCGTCATCAAGGTCAGCAGCGGCACAATGGTTCTGATTATTCATGACCATGAAGTTATAGTATCTAGGTATTTCCTCCTATAAAGAGCTCTGGGGTCCGGTTGTCATGCAAAACAGGTACAGGAAGAAATGGTCGTGTAAGACCAATGAAAAGAAAGCAATCAGTCCAATCGTGGAGTTAGCTGCATGCACTCTGTGTGTATGCTAAGTGTTTACCTCGTATGGCTATCAATTTGAGATTATTTGGCTTAGTTATATTTGGTTTCAGTTCCCCCTCTTGGCTTTGTGAATGTGAATTTTAATATAGTTCGTCTGTGAATACTGAGGTGAGGTGATTCTTTCAACAACGAAGGATGGGGAGCATGCGTACTTTTGGCTGTGTGTTTGAAGCCTATAGTTAACAAAACCTCAGTCATTAAATTTGTGGTCCATCTGTCTCGTATGAGTTATTGATTGTTACTATTCTATTTGGTCAGATGGAGTATAGTTCTATTTTGCAGATATCACTCAAGCATATCTGTAGCATGTGGTTATTACTAGTATTTGAAGTACTTTCTCCCAAATGTTGCTTAAATGTCTCTGTTCATTTTGGCCAAATTTCCAGAGCTTTTATGCTATACACAATTTAGTGGACTTATACTTTCTAGAAGTTTTTGTTTTTTTGGATAGATCAAATACTTTATAATAACCATGGATGGAGTATTAAGGCTAGGATATGAGAAGAGCCGCCACCTTTCAGTGGCAAATTGTCTCAGTTCATTATAATAGGTGCTTTGATGCTGCTCACTATATAGAGTATAAGGATATAATGATATGGAATTCTATGATAAGTGGATTCCCTTTGAATGGAAAAATCAGTATTGCATTTGATGCTCTTTATGAAATGCAGTTCATAAGGACACTAGAATTGGATACTGTGACATTAATTTCCATTATTCCGCTAGTTGAGAGAAGGGAAAGCTCTCACAATATTATATTTGACTCTTCTATTTTATAATATAGGGAAGTTAGAGATGGTTGAAGGGTAAGGGAAGTATGGTAAGTCAATTTAAACTAGTGCCAGTATAACCCTATTCACAGCTTTACCATCTGGAGAAAGATGGGAGCACAACTCTCATGGATATGTTGTACTTTAATCTCGGAAGGGTCGAGGATGCTGTGCAGCTTTTCTTATCTATTTTCATGGAATGCCATAATCTTTGGGCATGACATCAGTCGTTAATAAGTTCTAACTCAGAATGCAAGATGTTTTCTCAAATATGTATTTTCCACACTTTCAAAATTGATATGAATATCGATAACAAGAGTACCAGGAAAATCATCTGAGTTACTCTCTCTGTCTTATTTTAGTTGTTAGATATACTAAAAATAGTTGTTCTAAAATAATACTAGTCAATTTGAATAATCAAAAGAGAAGTAATTATTTTTTTGTTAACATTAATAATACTAGAATTAAGAGGCAAAATATATAAGTCAAATTATACTTTTAATTAATTCTTTTTAAGGGTTGTCAAATTTTATCATAACAACTAAACTGGGATGGAGAAATTAACCGTGATACATAGAAGTATACTCTCTTCATGCAATTTTATATGATATTTTTTTCTTTTTAATCCGTCCAGAAAAGAATGTCACTTTATTAGAATTAGAAATAATTTACTTTTAAAATTATCCTTTTATATAAAATGAAATTTTACCGCCACACAAATATTTATATATAATTTTAAATTAAAAATTTTGCTAACTTTTTTAAAATATCATGTCAAATCAAATCACGGAAAAGAAAATCACTTACTCTCCCAAGTCCCAACGAACTTTGCTATTCTTTCCAAAATCCTCCATTCTCCTCTTGATCAGTCCCTAGGGTTTTACGAAAAATCCAAAGTAATCAATGGCGTCCACTCGGATTTTCGGCAACTGCTGTCGAGCGCTAATGGCTGCTGCTAAGACTTCCGCAGCAACAGCAACAGGCACCGTGACCAAAGCCAGAGGTCGTCCCACTGGAATACTGAAGCCACAACTAGTTTCGCCTGCACTAGGAGAGTTCTTAGGTACTAAAGAAGTCTCCCGTGCTGATGCGGTAAAGAAAGTTTGGGAATACATTAAAACTAATAATCTTCAGGTTGGTTTCATTTGTTCATTAGTGAATGTGATGAGTTTTGATGCTGTGTTCATTTTCGTTTTTACGTTTTTGCTATAGAGTGTGGTTTTAGCTTTATAATGTTTATCTGTTAAAACTTTTTATTCTCGATTGCTATCGACTTGTATGGTTTATGTTGTATGCTTTTGGTAGTTCTGTTAATTACTATGGTATAGTTCTATCTTTCCCACAGAAACATTTTAAATTTGCTACTCACATTATACTCTAGCTAGAGAACCTTAAAACTTGCAGACTCGGTCGTCGTAGTACTTGTAGATGGTAGAATGCTGGATTAGTTATCCAGTAGGCATAACATTGATTTTGGCTAGTAGATCGGTATGTGGTGGCGCCTTCTGATCAAGGAATTATTTTTACATTTACATTAGTAAATAAAAAATGTGATGGTGTCTTTTTGATTTTGTGGAAGCAAAGTTGACAGTTCCTGCTTCTTGAGATGATTCTGTTTCTTTGTTTTTCTTTATATTTTTATTTCCTTCCTCTTTCCTCTTTGAATGGTTTGAAGGTTTTTAAGTATTGAATGAAGTGGTTGACCTTTTAAAAAAAAGAAAAAGGGAAGTTGTTAATTCATAAGCTGGAGAGCGAGTGGGAGGGTGATTGATAAGATTTAGGGCTTTAAGGTTATTTTTGGAGGCTAATGGGTTAGGTTATATGAACTGATCTGTTCATTATTCATCTCTTCTTTTTTGGGGTCCTTTGGGCTAGTGTGACACTGTGACTTTGCCATGCCAGACTCTTGCTTTCTTATCAACTTTATTGACAGTTGGGCTTG